>CANJKZ010000883.1:0-23266 GCA_947471745.1 Closterium sp. Naga37s-1
GGGGTTGTAGGAGCTGGGAGTCATTCCCAACTCGTAACTCTTCCTATCTTGTGTTCTAAGACTATAGTGGCTGCCATAGTACCGTTCGTTCAAAACCGACGCTGTGTCGTCAATTCTTTATCAAATCGTGCAATCTAAATTGCTTATTGTAGGCGAACGTCAAGACGCTCCAGATCCAATTTGAATCAAGTCATTTGCAGCTGTGAGCAGAACGCTATCAACGTTTGAAGCCGCTGTGCAGAAATCCGTCTGTGCACTCTATCTTTCGTTTTAGGCACATTCAAGGCTATTGTGACTATAACAAGTGGTATCAGAGCCCCTTGGAGCAGTTTCGACAATGGATGGACCTGAGGAAAGGGGTGGCAGAGTTGCTGGTGGCAGTGGAGAAGCCCAAGCTCAAGGCCAACCCCGTGATTCAGCCATGGCGCCCATGCAACCAAGTCTTGGCCCACCTAGGGATGAGCCTAGGGTGTTTGGGCTTGACAAGTTCAACGGTGACAACTTTGCTGAATGGTCCTTCAAGATGGAGAACATCTTTGACCACTATGACCTGCTGGAGGTGATGGAAGGAACGGAGAAGCGCCCCGAGAACGACCCGGAGAAGAGCCCGTGGGTGCGGAAGAGCGCACAAGGCTATCTCCTACTTGGGCAAGCGTTGGGGAGCAGCCAGATCCGTCACATCAAACCATTCCAGCGTGAACCAGAGAAGGGACCAAGGCATGGGCTGCTCTCAAGGGTGTACATGCTCCTGCAACAGCGGCGGTAGCGGTGGTGTTGGAACGGCAAATGGCGGCACTACGAATTGAAGAAGACGAAGCGGTTGAAGAAGGGGTGCAGAAATTCTTCGACTTGTTGACGCGGCTTGAGGGAGCTGATTTGAACTACAGTGAGCTCCAAAAGAAGGACCAAGTTGCTGGCCTTACTCCCAGAGTCATGGTCCTCTCTCATCATCAACCTCAATCGTGACTTGCCCCACCTCTCGCTCGAAGACTGTGAAGCGAGCGATCCTTCAAGAGGATTTCCGTCGCCGTGAGTTGGCGAGTGCGGATGGCGCCGGGGCAGCAAGCATCGGCCGTGGATATGGCCGTGGAAAGGGCAGAGGACGAGGAGGAGGAAGGTTTGGAGGCAGCAACTTCAACGGAGGCCGCGGGAGTAGCGGATACGGCAATGACAACAAGAACAACGGACGCGGTCGCGGACGGTTCGACGGCGAGTGTCATTTTTGCCACAAGAGCGGACACATGTGGCGCGATTGCTACAAACTCCCTGATGGATGGACTCCTGCTCAAGGCCAAGAGGGTAGAGGAGCAGGAGGAGGGAGAGGAAGAGGCCGTGGAGGCCGTGGCGGTCGCGGAGGTGGTGCTGCAAGTATGAAGAGTGCCGGCAACGAGAGCGAGTCGAGGGACGATCGCTTCCCGGGTCAATTCTTCTTCGTGTCCACACAAGCACCGGCTGGTCCAGAGAATGATGAAAGCTTTGAGGAGCCAGCAGCTGTGGGGAAGGTCACCCTACACTCCCTGGACTATTGGGTGATCGATAGCGGCGCTACCTATAGCATGACACCTCGTGCGGACTTGCTCACCGAACTTGAGCCGTCACCGGTGAAGCATGTGACATCGGCTTTGGGGCAGCGAGCAGAGGTGAAAGGCATGGGCAAGGCCATGTTCAAGGGTGCTGATGGGAAGATGGTGGGCCTCAAGAACGTGCTTTGGGTGCCCAACCTTGCTGCCAACCTGATTTCCGTGCGGCGGTTGCAAAAGGCCGGCATGGACACGAGCTCGAAGGGAGCTAAGACCTACACCGCGAGGCTTGGCGAGCGGATTCTTTGGGACCTTCACGAGGATAGGGATGTCTACAACGAGATGTGGCAAATCCCTGTGGTCCCCATGCCTAAGGAGAGGCAAGTGGCAGCAAGCATCAGCACCAAGGGTGAAGCGGTTGGTAGCGGCGATGGCGCGAACGGTCGCGCTAAGGAGATAAAGTCCAAGAAGTGCAATCTTGGAGGGACCAGCAAGCTTGGTGAACATGAGGAGAGTGGTGCAGCAGCTCAGAAGCAGCACAAGGGTGAGGAGAACCCCAAGGCAGCAGCGGAGGAGGAGTACGGAGAGAACATGTGGGGCACTATTGCGAGTGCGGCATTCTCCAATCCGACTTCGGCTACGGGGGAGTGTGATTGGCTCACCTTGCATCGGCGAATGGGGCATGTGGCCCTGCCCATCTTGCAGCAGCTAGTGAAGAATGAGATCGGTTGCTGGCATACGTGTGAAGGGGGAGCCCGATGAGGTACTTGGCTGCCCGACGTGCATGCAAGCCAAGTTCACACGTTTCCCGTTCTCTAGTTCGGAGGCAACGGCTAAGGCACCACTTGATGAGGTGGTGATGGACGTGGTGGGCCCCCTGAAGCTTGGAGCTGCTGGAGCTGAGTACTTTCTCACCATTGTGGACGTCTACACTCGCATGACTTGGGTGTACGTGCTGTCCAAGAAGAGTGACGTGGCTGAAACGGTGAAGACCGATTGGTTGCCGATGGTGGAGCGGCAACAAGACCGGCTAGTGAAGGCAATCCGCACCGATCGAGGGGGAGAGTTCTTGAGCAAGGAGTTTGGATTGTGGCTGAAGAAGAATGGCATAAGGCACTCCCTTACCATGCCATACTCCCCTGCAATGAACGGCATCGCCGAGCGAGCGAACCGGACAATCACGGAGACGGCGCGCGGGTTGCTCATTGAAGCCGGGCTACCCGAATATTTCTGGCCTGATGCGGTGCGGAGTGCATGTGTGGCCAAGAACAGAGCTTTGACTCATGTGGGAGCAGACAAATGGGTGCCCTATGTGGAGTGGATTGGAAGGAAGCCAAAGGTGGATATGCTTCGGGTGTTCGGGTGCATGTGCATGGCGCTCAGTGCCTAAGCATCTTCGGCACAACAAGCTCGGTGCCAAGGCGATATGGGCTGTGCACTTGGGCATGGCTCAAAACAGCAAGGGGTGGCTTCTTTGGGACCCATTCACCAAGAAATTCTTGGTGAGCAGGGACTGCAAATTCATGGAGAATCTGATGTACAAGGATTGGAAGGCGGAGAATGAGGCGAAGATAGGCGTGCGGTTGGGGGACGTGAAGAGTTCCGGTTTGGAGCATGTGGAGCTGCCCTTGGAGCTGAGCAGCGGCAGCACCACCACAAGGCAATCTTCCCTTGTGAATGGGGAGAGGAGGCCAAGGATGCAGAGGAAGAAGAGGAGGAGGTTCAGCAAGTGAGCGAGCGTGCACCGACACTTCCTTCTCGCACTACGAGTGCTCCACGGATCCGAGTCACCCCGCAGCAACGCCAAGGCCTTCATGTCCCTGCAGCTGAGGAAGAAGGAAGGGGCAAAAGGAGAATCCAAGCCCCAAATAGGCTGACCTATGAGGCACTCGGAAAGCCAGCCAAGTCAGCCTTGGCCGGAGCGGCACTTATAGTTGGAGAAGACGAGGAGAGTGACTACGAGGAGTGTGCCTTCGCGTTCTTCTCTCCGGTGGAGATGCCGGGGGAACCAGCAACTCTCAAGGAGGCCTTGGAGAGTAGTGATGCTGAGGAGTGGAAGAAGGCAATGGAGAGTGAGCTGAAGAGCATTGAGGAGAACGGCACATGGGAATTGGTGGAGCTACCGGAGGGGCGTAAGGCGATTACGTCCAAGTGGCTCTTCAAGATCAAGTCCGACGCCGACGGCAAGATCGAGCGCTACAAGTCTAGGCTTGT
Source organism: Closterium sp. Naga37s-1 (assembly GCA_947471745.1). NCBI lineage: Eukaryota > Viridiplantae > Streptophyta > Zygnematophyceae > Desmidiales > Closteriaceae > Closterium > Closterium sp. Naga37s-1. The sequence continues at coordinate 3,735 of CANJKZ010000883.1, forward strand.
GGCGAAGGGGTACCAGCAGAAGGAGAAGGTGGACTATAAGGAGTTGTTTGCTCCTGTGGTGAAGCCGACGACGCTGCGAACCCTACTCGCGGGAGCTGCCATCAAAGGATGGGTGGTGAAACAAATGGATGTCACAACGGCATTCCTCAATGGCGTCCTTGAGGAAGAGATTTTCATGGCGCAGCCAGAGGGGTTTGATGATGGTAGTGGCAGAGTTTTGAGGCTGAAGAAGGCCCTTTATGGACTGAAGCAGGCCCCTAGGCAGTGGTACTTGAAGCTGCGAGGAGTTTTGGAGGAGATCGGCTTCACTCCCTCAACGGCCGATCACTCATTGTTCATGCTTGGCGAGGGGGAGCAGAGGAGCTTCATGGTGGTGTACGTGGATGACATCCTCATCTTTTCACCCTCATCTGACCTTGTGAAGGAGGTGATGCTGAAGCTTCAGGACAAGTTTAAGTGTAAGGCCCTTGGTGACGTCAACTTCTACCTTGGGCTTCACATTGAACGTGATGTGGAGAAGCGGTGCATGCGGGTGCATCAACGGAAGTACCTGGAGGCATTGGCTGCCAACTTTGGGCAGAGTGAAGGCCATGTGGCTACACCCTTTCCCTCTGGTTTCAAGTGTGTGAAGGGACCAGAGGAGGAGAGCGTTGGTGAAGAGGAGAGGCGCCGTTTTCACTCGTTGGTGGGCAGCCTCATGTACGCGGCGGTAAACACCCGACCGGACGTCGCGTTTGCTACCGGACAGTTGGCTAGGGTTGTTCAATGCCCTAATGAGGAGCAGGTAGCAGCTGGAATGAGAGTGGCCAAGTATCTTGGCCAAACACCGACCGTTGGGCTGCAATATTCGGCGGCGGCGCAAAGGCGCCAAAAGGGCGCGGATGGTGTTGAACCCGGGCGTTTGTTCCTCACCGCATTCTCGGATGCTTCTTTTGCATCAGAACCAGAGGACATGACAAGTGTTGGAGGGTTCATTTGCTGTGTTGGTGGAGGCCCAACTGCTTGGGAGAGCAAGAAGCAGGTGGATCAAGCATTGAGCTCGGTGGAGTCCGAGTATATGGCACTCTTCCGTGCCGTACGAGAGATTGTGTGGCAGCGGCGTTTGTTGGCTGAATTGGGGGAGGAGCAGCAAGGACCTACCCCACTCTACTGTGACAGCCAGGGTGCCATTGCTCTTGCTAAGAACCCTGTGTTGCATGGCCTCACCAAGCACATGAGGGTGAAGTGGCATTGGACGAGGAGCATGGTGGCCGCGGGTGAAGTTGAGTTGCACTATGTGAAGACGACATGGCAGCCAGCTGACATGATGACCAAGAGGCTGGTGGAGCAGCAGCATTGGAAGTGTTGCAAGCTGGCTGGGATGGCTCTGAACTGAGAGAGCAAGATCCTAAGGCCAACAATCCGAGGGGGAGTTTGTTGGTGCAACCCTACGGTTTGCATTCGGCTTGTTGTCCGTGTGCGTGCATGCGTGTGTGCATGGAATGGTATGAGGGCATGAAATAATATATATTTCATGTTTACAATAGTGTGTGTATGATGAAGCATGATTTTGAATGTGTGCGTCGAGTCAATAGCGAGTTATCGCTAGTCGCGTGTCACGTCGTCGTTTGCGTGTCGTGTGCGGTTTTCTATTTTGTCGTGTGTGGAACGTTCGGCGTGTCGCAGGTGTGCGCAGCAGACTTCCAAGAACTCAAGGAAGAATTTACCTTGAAGAACCAGAGCCTTGGTTTCAAGATTCAAGTTATTTCGAAGCTCTCCAAAAGGGTAAACTTTAAGATAGTGAGAATAGTTGCATTACTTTGTGTAGTGTAACATTTCTCTTGGTGTAGGCCCTTTTGGAGGGTAGTTTCGAGACCCTTCGTGGTTGGGGACAGTGTGGCACTGTTCCACATCACTGTACCTCGGCTCTTGGGGTTTGTAGGAGCTGGGAGTCATTCCCAACTCGTAACTCTTCCTATCTTGTGTTCTAAGACTATAGTGGCTGCCATAGTACCGTTCGTTCAAACCGACGCTGTGTCGTCAATTCTTTATCAAATCGTGCAATCTAAATTGCTAATTGTAGACAACGTGAAGACGCTCCAGATCCAATTTGAATCAAGTTATTTGCATCTGTGAGCAGAACGCTATCAACGTTTGAAGCCGCTGTGCAGAAATCCGTCGGTGCTCTCTATCTTTCGTTTTAGGCACATTCAAGGCTATTGTGACTATAACAGCGGGGTGATGGAAAGCGGGAGAATGGGGCGGGTGATGGAAAGCGGAGAATGGGGCGGCGGTGATGGAAAGCGGGAGAATGGGGCGGGGTGATGGAAAGCGGGAGAATGGGGCGGGTGATGGAAAGCGGGAGAATGGGGCGGGGTGATGGAAAGAGGGAGAATGGGGCGGGGTGATGGAAAGCGGGAGGATATGGGGCGGGGGGTGATGGAAAGCGGGAGAATGGGGGGGGTGATGGAAAGCGGGAGAAATGGGGAGGGGTGATGGAAAGCGGGAGAATGAGGGCGGGGTGATGGAAGCGGGAGAATGGGGCGGGGGTGAGAAAGGCAGGGAGGAAGTGGGCGGGGTGATGGAAGGAGGGAGAATGGGGCGGGGTGATGGAAAGCGGGAGAATGGAGGCGGGGTGATGGAAAGCGGGAGAATGGGGCGGGTGATGGAAAGCGGGAGAATGGGAGCGGGGTTGATGGAAGCGGGAGGAGAATTGGGCGGGGTGATGGAAAGCGGGAGGAATGGGGCGGGGTGATGGAAAGCGGGAGAATGGGGCGGGGTGATGGAAAGCGGGAGAATGGGTCGGGGTGATGGAAAGCGGGAGAATGGGGCGGGGTGATGGAAAAGCGGTATGGAGAAACTGGGGCGGGGTGATGGAAGGAGGGAGATGGCGGGGGTGATGGAAAGCGGAGAAATGGGGCGGGGTGATGGGAAAAGCGGGAGAATGGGGCGGGGTGATGGAAGCGGAGAATGGGCGGGGTGATGGAAAGACGGGAGAATGGGGCGGGTGATGGAAGAGGGAGAATGGGGCAGGGGTGAGAGCAGGCGGGAGAATGGGGCGGGGGTGATGGAAAGCGGGAGAATGGGGCGGGGATGATGGAAAGCGGGAGAATGGGGCGGGGGTGACTGGAAGGAGGGAGAATGGGCGGGGGTGATGGAAAGCGGGAGAATGGGGCGGGGTGATGGAGAAGCGGGAGAATGGGGCGAGGTGATGGAAAGCGGGAGATGGGGCGGGGTGATGGAAAGCGGAGAATGGGGCGGGGGTGATGGAAAGGCAGGGAGAATGGGGCGGGGTGATGGAAAGGCGGAGAATGGGCGGGGTGATGAAAGCGGGAGAATGGGGCGGGGTGATGGAAAGCGGGAGAATGGGGCGGGGTGATGGAAAGCGGGAGAATGGGGTCGGGGTGATGGAAAGGAGGGAGAATGGGGCGGGGTGATGGAAGCGGGAGAATGGGGCGGGGTGATGGAAAGCGGGAGAATGGGGCGGGGTGATGGAAGAGGGAGAAATGGGGCGGGTGATGGAAAGCGGGGAGAATGGGGCGGGGTGATGGAAAGCGGGAGAATGGGGCGGGGTGATGGAAAGCGGGAGAATGGGGCGGGGTGATGGAAAGCGGGAGAATGAGGGCGGGAGTGATGGAAGAGGGAGAATGGGGCGGGGTGATGAAAGGAGGGAGAATGAGGCGGGGTGATGGAAAGGCGGGAGAATGGGGCGGGGCGATGGAAAGCGGGAGAATGGGGCGGGGTGATGGAAGCGGGAGAATGGGGCGGGGTGATGGAAAGCGGGAGAAATGGGGGCGGGTTGATGGAAAGCGGGAGAATGGGGCGGGGTGATGGAAAGCGGGAGAATGGGGCGGGGTGATGGAAAGCGGGAGAATGGGGGCGGGGTGATGGAAAGAGGGAGAATGGGGCGGGGTGATGGAAAGAGGGAGAAATGGGGCGGGGTGATGGAAGGAGGGAGAATGGGGCGGGGTGATGGAAAGCGGGAGAATGGGGCGGGTGATGGAAAGCGGGAGAATGGGGCGGGGTGATGGAAAGCGGGAGAATGGGGCGGGGTGATGGAAAGCAGGGAGAATGGGGGCGCGGTGAATGGAAAGCGGGAGAATGGGGCGGGGTGAATGGAAAGCGGGAGAATGGGGCGGGGTGATGGAAAGCGGGAGAATGGGGCGGGGTGATGGAAAGGAGGGAGAATGGGGCGGGGTGATGGAAAGCGGGAGAATGGGGCGGGGTGATGGAAAGCGGGAGAATGGGGCGGGGTGATGGAAAGCGGGAGAATGGGGCGGGGTGATGGAAAGCGGGAGAATGGGGCGGGGTGATGGAAAGCGGGAGAATGGGGCGGGGGTGATGGAAAGCGGGAGAATGGGGCGGGGTGATGGAAAGCGGGAGAATGGGGCGGGGTGATGGAAAGCGGGAGAATGGGGCGGGGTGATGGAAAGCGGGAGAATGGGGCGGGGTGATGGAAGCGGGAGAATGGGGCGGGGTGATGGAAAGCGGGAGAATGGGGCGGGGTGATGGAAAGCGGGAGAATGGGGCGGGGTGATGGAAAGCGGGAGAATGGGGCGGGGTGATGGAAAGCGGGAGAATGGGGCGGGGTGATGGAAAGCGGGAGAATGGGGCGGGGTGATGGAAAGCGGGAGAATGGGGCGGGGTGATGGAAAGCGGGAGAATGGGGCGGGGTGATGGAAAGCGGGAGAATGGGGCGGGGTGATGGAAAAGCGGGAGAATGGGGCGGGGTGATGGAAAGCGAGGGAGAATGGGGCGGGGTGATGGAAAGGCGGAGAATGGGGCGGGGTGATGGAAAGCGGGAGAATGGGGCGGGGTGATGGAAAGCGGGAGAATGGGGCGGGGTGATGGAAAGCGGGAGAATGGGGCGGGGTGATGGAAAGCGGGAGAATGGGGCGGGGTGATGGAAAGAGGAGAAATGGGGCGGGGATGGAAAGCGGGAGAATGGGGCGGGGTGATGGAAAGCGGTAGAATGGGGCGGGGTGATGGAAGGGGAGAATGGGGCGATGAAGGAGGGAATGGGGCTGGGTATGGAAGCGGGAGAGAATGGGGCGGGTGATGGAAAGCGGGAGAATGGGGCGGGGTGAATGGAAAGCGGGAGAATGGGGCGGGTGATGGAAAGCGGGAGAATGGGGCGGGGTGAATGGAAAGCGGGAGAATGGGGCGGGGTGATGGAAGAGGGAGAATGGGGCGGGGTGATGGAAAGCGGGAGAATGGGGGCGGGGTGATGGAAGCGGGAGAATGAGGGCGGGGTGATGGAAAGCGGGAGATGGGGAGGTGATGGAAAGAGGGAGAATGGGCGGGGTGATGGAAAGGAGGGAGAATGGGGCGGGGTGATGGAAAGCGGGAGAATGGGGAGGGGTGATGGAAAGCGGGAGAATGGGGCGGGGGTGATGGAAAGCGGGAGAATGGGGCGGGGTGATGGAAAGAGGGAGAATGGGGCGGGGTGATGGAAAGCAGGGAGAATGGGGCGGGGTGATGGAGAAGCGGGAGAATGGGGCGGGGTGATGGAAAGCAGGGAGAATGGGGGCGGGGTGATGGAAAGCGGGAGAATGGGGCGGGGTGATGGAAGCAGGGAGAATGGGGCGGGGTGATGGAAAGCGGGAGAATGGGGCAGGGGTGATGGAAAGAGGGAGAATGGGGCGGGGTGATGGAAGCTGGAGAATGGGGCGGGGTGATGGAAAGACGGGAGAATGGGGCGGGGTGATGGAAAGAGGGAGAATGGGGCGGGGTGATGAAAGCGGGAGAATGGGGCGGGGTGATGGAAAGCGGAGAATGGGTGCGGGGTGATGGAGAGGGAGAATGGGGCGGGGTGAGGAAGAGGGAGAATGGGCGCGGGGTGATGGAAATGGGGCGGGTGATGGAAGGATGGAGAATGGGGCGGGGTGATGGAAAGCGGGAGAATGGGGGCGGGTGATGGAAGGAGGAGATGGGGTGGGGTGATGAAAGCGGGAGAATGGGGCGGGGTGATGGAAGCGGGAGAATGGGGCGGGGTGATGGAAAGGCGGGAGAATGGGGCGGGGTGATGGAAAGCGGAGAATGGGGCGGGGTGATGGAAAGGCGAGGAGAAATGGGGCGGGTGATGGAAAGCGGGAGAATGGGGCGGGGTGATGGAAAGCGGGAGAATGGGGCGGGGTGATGGAAAGCGGGAGAATGGGGCGGGGTGATGGAAAGCGGGAGAATGGGGCGGGGTGATGGAAAGCGGGAGAATGGGGCGGGGTGATGGAAAGCGGGAGATGGGGCGGGGTGATGGAAAGCGGGAGAATGGGGCGGGGTGATGGAAAGCTGGCGAATGGGGCGGGGTGATGGAAAGCAGGGAGAATGGGGCGGGGTGATGGAAAGCGGGAGAATGGGGGCGGGGTGATGAGAATGCGGGAGAATGGGGCGGGGTGATGGAAAGGCGGGAGAATGGGGCGGGGTGATGGAAAGGGGGAGAATGGGGCGGGGTGATGGAAAGCGGGAGAATGGGGCGGGGTGATGGAAAGCGGGAGAGGGGGGGGGGGTGATGGAAAGCGGGAGAATGGGGCGGGGTGATGGAAAGCGGGAGAATGGGGCGGGGTGATGGAAGCGGGAGAATGGGCGGGGTGATGGAAGGAGGGAGAATGGGGCGGGGTGATGGAAAGCGGGAGAATGGGGCGGGTGATGGAAAGCGGGAGAATGGGGCGGGGTGATGGAAAGCGGGAGAATGGGGCGGGGTGATGGAAAGCGGGAGAATGGGGCGGGTGATGGAAAGCGGGAGAATGGGGCGGGGTGATGGAAGCGGGAGAATGGGGCGGGGTGATGGAAAGCGGGAGAATGGGGGGGGGTGATGGAAAGGAGGGAGAATGGGGCGGGGTGATGGAAAGCGGGAGAATGGGGCGGGTGATGGAAAGCGGAGAATGGGGCGGGGTGATGGAAAGCGGGAGAATGGGGCGGGGTGATGGAAAGCGGGAGAATGGGGCGGGGTGATGGAAAGCGGGAGAATGGGGCGGGGGTGATGGAAGGCGGAGAGAATGGGGCGGGGTGATGGAAGGAGGGGAGAATGAAGGGGGGCCGGGTGATGGAAAGCGGGAGAATGGGGCGGGGTGATGGAAAGCGGAGAATGGGGTGGGGTGATGGAAAGCGGGAGAATGGGGCGGGGTGATGGAAGGAGGGAGAATGGGGCGGGGTGATGGAAGCGGAGAATGGGCGGGGTGATGGAAAGCGGGAGAATGGGGCGGGGTGATGGAAAGCGGGAGAATGGGACGGGGTGATGGAAAGCGGGAGAATGGGGACGGGGTGATGGAAGGAGGGAGAATGGGGCGGGGGTGATGGAAAGCGGGAGAATGGGGGCGAGGGTGATGGAAGCGGGAGAATGGGGCGGAGGGGTGATGGAAAGCGGGAGAATGGGGCGAGGGTGATGGAAAGCGGGAGAATGGGGCGGGGGTGATGGAAAGCAGGGAGAATGGGGGCGGGGGTGATGGAAAGCGGGAGAATGGGGCGGGGTGATGGAAAGCGGGAGAATGGGGCGGGTGATGGAAAGGCGGGAGAATGGGGCGGGGTGATGGAAAGCGGTGCGAATGGGCGGGGGATGGAAAGCGGGAGAATGGGGCGGGTGATGGAAAGGAGGGAGAATGGGGCGGGGTGATGGAAAGGAGGGAGAATGGGGCGGGTGATGGAAAGCGGGAGAATGGGGCGGGGTGATGGAAAGCGGGATGAATGGGGCGGGGTGATGGAAAGCGGGAGAATGGGGCGGGGTGATGGAAAGCGGGAGAATGGGGCGGGGTGATGGAAAGCGGGAGAATGGGGCGGGGTGATGGAAAGCGGGAGAATGGGGCGGGGTGATGGAAAGCGGGAGAATGGGGCGGGGTGATGGAAAGCGGGAGAATGGGGCGGGGTGATGGAAAGCGGAGAATGGGGCGGGGTGATGGAAAGCGGGAGAATGGGGCGGGTGATGGAAAGCGGGAGAATGGGGCGGGGTGATGGAAAGCGGAGAATGGGGCGGGGTGATGGAAAGCGGGAGAATGGGGCGGGGTGATGGAAAGCGGGAGAATGGGGCGGGGTGATGGAAGAGGGAGAATGGGGCGGGGTGATGGAAAGCGGGAGAATGGGGCGGGGTGATGGAAAGCGGGAGAATGGGGCGGGGGATGGAAAGCGGGAGAATGGGGCGGGGTGATGGAAAGCGGGAGAATGGGGCGGGGTGATGGAAAGCGGGAGAATGGGGCGGGGTGATGGAAAGCGGGAGAATGGGCGGGGTGATGGAAAGCGGGAGAATGGGGCGGGGTGATGGAAAGCGGGAGAATGGGGCGGGGTGATGGAAAGCGGGAGAATGGGGCGGGGTGATGGAAAGAGGGAGAATGGGGGGGGTGATGGAAAGCGGGAGAATGGGGCGGGGTGATGGAAAGCAGGAGAATGGGGCGGGGTGATGGAAAGCGGAGAATGGGGCGGGGTGATGGAAAGAGGGAGAATGGGGCGGGGTGATGGAAAGCGGGAGAATGGGGCGGGGTGATGGAAAGCGGGAGAATGGGGCGGGGTGATGGAAAGCGGGAGAATGGGCGGGGTGATGGAAAGCGGGAGAATGGGCGGGTGATGGAAAGCAGGAGAATGGGGCGGGGTGATGGAAAGCGGGAGAATGGAAAGGCGGGAGAATGGGGACGGGTAGAAAAGCGGAGAATGGGGGCGGGGTGATGGAAGGAGGGAGAATGGGGGCGGGGTGATGGAAGGAGGGAGAATGGGGCGGGGTGAGGAAAGCGGGAGAATGGGGCGGGGTGATGGAAAGCGGGAGAATGGGGCGGGGTGATGGAAAGCGGGAGAATGGGGGCGGGTGATGGAAAGCGGGAGAATGGGGAGGGGTGATGGAAAGCGGGAGAATGGGGCGGGGTGATGGAAGCGGGAGAATGGGGCGGGGTGATGGAAAGCGGAGAATGGGGGCGGGGGTGATGGAAAGCGGGAGAATGGGGCGGGGTGATGGAAAGGAGGGAGAATGGGGCGGGGTGATGGAAGCGGGAGAATGGGGCGGGGTGATGGAAAGCGGGAGAATGGGGGCGGGGTGATGGAAAGCGGGAGAAATGGGGCGGGGTGATGGAAAGCGGGAGAATGGGGCGGGGGTGATGGAAAGCGGGAGAATGGGGCGGGGTGATGGAAAGCGGGAGAATGGGGCGGGGTGATGGAAAGGCGGGAGAATGGTGCGGGGGAATGGAGGCAGGAGAATGGGGCGGGGTGATGGAAGGAGGGAGAATGGGGCGGGGTGAATGGAAGGAGGGAAAATGGGGCGGGGTGATGGAAGGAGGGGAGAATGGGGCGGGGTGATGGAAAGCGGGAGAATGGGGCGGGGTGATGGAAAGCGGGAGAATGGGGCGGGGTGATGGAAAGCGGGAGAATGGGGCGGGGTGATGGAAGGAGGGAGAATGGGGCGGGTGATGGAAAGCGGAGAATGGGGCGGGGTGATGGAAAGCGGGAGAATGGGGCGGGGTGATGGAAAGCGGAGAATGGGGCGGGGTGATGGAAAGCGGGAGAATGGGGCGGGGTGATGGAAAGCGGAGAATGGGGCGGGGTGATGGAAAGCGGGAGAATGGCGGGGTGATGGAAAGCGGGAGAATGGGGCGGGGTGATGGAAAGCGGGAGAATGGGGCGGGGTGATGGAAAGCGGGAGAATGGGCGGGGTGATGGAAAGCGGGAGAATGGGGCGGGGTGATGGAAAGCGGGAGAATGGGGCGGGGTGATGGAAAGCGGGAGAATGGGGCGGGGTGATGGAAAGCGGGAGAATGGGGCGGGGTGATGGAAGGAGGGAGAATGGGGCGGGGTGATGGAAAGCGGGAGAATGGGGCGGGGTGATGGAAGGCGGGAGAATGGGGCGGGGTGATGGAAAGCGGGAGAATGGGGCGGGGTGATGGAAGGGAGGAATGGGGCGGGGTGATGGAAGGAGGAGAATGGGGCGGGGTGATGGAAAGCGGGAGAATGGGGCGGGGTGATGGAAAGAGGGAGAATGGGGCGGGGTGATGGAAAGCGGGAGAATGGGGCGGGGTGATGGAAAGCGGGAGAATGGGGCGGGGTGATGGAAAGCGGGAGAATGGGGCGTGGGTGATGGAAAGGCGGGAGAACTGGGGCGGGGTGATGGAAAGCGGAGAATGGGGCGGGGTGATGGAAAGGAGGGAGAATGGGGTGGGGTGATGGAAAGCGGGAGAATGGGGCGGGGTTGATGGAAAGCGGGAGAATGGGGCGGGGTGATGGAAAGCGGGAGAATGGGGCGGGGTGATGGAAAGCGGGAGAATGGGGCGGGGTGATGGAAAGCGGGAGAATGGGGCGGGGTGATGGAAAGCGGGAGAATGGGGCAGGGTGATGGAAGGACGGTAGAATGGGGAGGGGTGATGGAAGGCGGGAGATGGGGCGGGGGTGATGGAAAAGCGGGAGAATGGGGCGGGGTGATGGAAGACGTGAGAATGGGGCGGGGTGATGGAAAGCGGGAGAAGGGGGCGGGGTGATGGAAAGCGGGAAGAATGGGGCGGGGTGATGGAAAGCGGGAGAATGGGGCGGGGTGATGGAAGCGGGAGAATGGGGAGCGGGGTGATGGAAAGCGGGAGAAGGGGGCGGGTGATGGAAAGCGGGAGAATGGGGCGGGGTGATGGAAAGCGGGAGAATGGGGCGGGGTGATGGAAAGCGGGAGAATGGGGCAGGGGTGATGGAAAGCAGGAGAATGGGGCGGGTGGATGGAAGCGGGAGAATGGGGCGGGGCTGATGGAAAGCGGGAGAATGGGGCGGGTGATGGAAGGAGGGAGAATGGGGGCGGGGTGATGGAAAAGCGGGAGAATGGGGCGGGGTGATGGAAAGCGGGAAGGATGGGGCGGGTGATGGAAGGAGGGAGAATGGGGCGGGGTGATGGAAAGCGGGAGAATGGGGCGGGTGTGATGGAAGGGAGGGAGAAATGGGGATGGGGTGATGGAAAGCGGGAGAATGGGGCGGGGTGATGGAAAGCGGGAGAATGGGGCGGGGTGATGGAAGGAGGGAGAATGGGGCGGGGTGATGGAAAGCGGGAGAATGGGGCGGGGTGATGGAAAGCGGGAGAATGGGGCGGGGTGATGGAAGGAGGGAGAATGGGGGCGGGGTGATGGAAAGCGGGAGAATGGGGCGGGGTGATGGAAAGCGGGAGAATGGGGCGGGGTGATGGAAAGCGGGAGAATGGGGCGGGTGATGGAAAGAGGGAGAATGGGGCGGGGTGATGGAAGCGGGAGAATGGGGCGGGGTGATGGAAAGCGGGAGAATGGGGCGGGGTGATGGAAAGCGGGAGAATGGGGCGGGTGATGGAAAGCGGGAGAATGGGGCGGGGTGATGGAAAGGGGAGAATGGGGCGGGGTGATGGAAAGCGGGAGAATGGGGCGGGGTGATGGAAAGCGGGAGAATGGGGCGGGGTGATGGAAAGCGGGAGAATGGGGCGGGTTGATGGAAAGCGGGAGAATGGGGCGGGGTGATGGAAGCGGGAGAATGGGGCGGGGTGATGGAAAGCGGGAGAATGGGGCGGGTGATGGAAAGCGGGAGAATGGGGCGGGTGATGGAAAAGGGAGAATGGGGCGGGGTGATGGAGGAGGGAGAATGGGGCGGGGTGATGGAAAGAGGGAGAATGGGGCGGGGTGATGGAAAGCGGGAGAATGGGGCGGGGTGATGGAAAGCGGGAGAATGGGGCGGGGTGATGGAAGGAGGGAGAATGGGGCGGGGTGATGGAAGGAGGGAGAATGGGGCGGGTGATGGAAAGCGGGAGAATGGGGCGGGGTGATGGAAAGCGGGAGAATGGGGCGGGTGATGGAAAGCGGGGAATGGGGCGGGATGGAAAGCGGGAGAATGGGGCGGGGTGATGGAAGCGGAGAATGGGGCGGGGTGATGGAAAGCGGGAGAATGGGGCGGGGTGATGGAAAGCGGGAGAATGGGGCGGGGTGATGGAAAGCGGAGAATGGGGCGGGGTGATGAAAGCGGGAGAATGGGGCGGGGTGATGGAAAGCGGGAGAATGGGGCGGGGTGATGGAAGCGGGAGAATGGGGCGGGGTGATGGAAAGCGGGAGAATGGGGCGGGGTGATGGAAGGAGGGAGAATGGGGCGGGGTGATGGAAAGCGGGAGAATGGGGCGGGGTGATGGAAAGCGGGAGAATGGGGCGGGGTGATGGAAAGCGGGAGAATGGGGCGGGTGATGGAAAGCGGGAGAATGGGGCGGGGTGATGGAACGGGAGAATGGGGCGGGGTGATGGAAAGCGGGAGAATGGGCGGGGTGATGGAAAGCGGGAGAATGGGGCGGGGTGATGGAAAGCGGGAGAATGGGGCGGGGTGATGGAAAGAGGGAGAATGGGGCGGGGTGATGGAAAGAGGGAGAATGGGGCGGGGTGATGGAAAGAGGGAGAATGGGGCGGGGTGATGGAAAGGAGGGAGAATGGGGGGGGTGATGGAAAGCGGGAGAATGGGGCGGGGTGATGGAAAGAGGAGAATGGGGCGGGTGATGGAAGGAGGAGAATGGGGCGGGTGATGGAAGGAGGGAGAATGGGGCGGGGTGATGGAAAGCGGGAGAATGGGGCGGGGTGATGGAAAGCGGGAGAATGGGGCGGGGTGATGGAAGGCGGGAGAATGGGGCGGGGTGATGGAAAGCGGGAGAATGGGGCGGGGTGATGGAAAGCGGGAGAATGGGGCGGGGTGATGGAAAGCGGGAGAATGGGGCGGGGTGATGGAAAGCGGGAGAATGGGGCGGGGTGATGGAAAGCGGGAGAATGGGGCGGGGTGATGGAAAGCGGGAGAATGGGGCGGGGTGATGGAAAGCGGGAGAATGGGGCGGGGTGATGGAAAGCGGGAGAATGGGGCGGGGTGATGGAAAGGGGAGAATGGGGCGGGGTGATGGAAGGAGGGAGAATGGGCGGGGTGATGGAAAGCGGGAGAATGGGGCGGGTGATGGAAGGCGGGAGAATGGGGCGGGGTTGATGAAAGCGGGAGAATGGGGCGGGGTGATGGAAAGCGGGAGAATGGGGCGGGGTGATGGAAAGCGGGAGAATGGGGCGGGTGATGGAAAGCGGGAGAATGGGGCGGGGTGATGGAAAGCGGGAGAATGGGGCGGGGTGATGGAAAGCGGGAGAATGGGGCGGGGTGATGGAAAGCGGGAGAATGGGGCGGGGTGATGGAAAGCGGGAGAATGGGGCGGGGTGATGGAAAGCGGAGAATGGGGCGGGGTGATGGAAGCGGGAGAATGGGGCGGGTGATGGAAAGCGGAGAATGGGGCGGGGTGATGGAAAGCGGGAGAATGGGGCGGGGTGATGGAAAGCGGGAGAATGGGGCGGGGTGATGAAAGCGGGAGAATGGGGCGGGGTGATGGAAGGCGGGAGAATGGGGCGGGGTGATGGAAGAGGGAGAATGGGCGGGGTGATGGAAAGCGGGAGAATGGGGCGGGGTGATGGAAGCGGGAGAGGAGGGAGAATGGGGCGGGGTGATGGAAGAGGGAGAATGGGGCGGGTGATGGAAATGGGAGAATGGGGCGGGGTGATGGAAGGAGGGAGAATGGGGCGGGGTGATGGAAAGCGGGAGAATGGGGCGGGGTGATGGAAAGCGGGAGAATGGGGCGGGGTGATGGAAAGCGGGAGAATGGGGCGGGGTGATGGAAGCGGGAGAATGGGGCGGGGTGATGGAAAGCGGGAGAATGGGGCGGGGTGATGGAAGAGGGAGAATGGGGCGGGGTGATGGAAAGCGGGAGAATGGGCGGGTGATGGAAAGCGGGAGAATGGGGCGGGGTGATGGAAAGCGGGAGAATGGGGCGGGGTGATGGAAGCGGGAGAATGGGGCGGGGTGATGGAAGGCGGGAGAATGGGGCGGGGTGATGGAAGCGGGAGAATGGGGCGGGGTGATGGAAAGCGGGAGAATGGGGCGGGTGATGGAAAGCGGGAGAATGGGGCGGGGTGATGGAAAGCGGAGAATGGGCGGGGTGATGGAAGCGGGAGAATGGGGCGGGGTGATGGAAAGCGGGAGAATGGGGCGGGTGATGGAAGGAGGGAGAATGGGGCGGGGTGATGGAAGGAGGGAGAATGGGGCGGGTGATGGAAAGCGGGAGAATGGGCGGGGTGATGGAAAGCGGGAGAATGGGCGGGGTGATGGAAGGAGGGAGAATGGGGCGGGGTGATGGAAGGAGGAGAATGGGGCGGGGTGATGGAAAGCGGAGAATGGGGCGGGGTGATGGAAAGCGGGAGAATGGGGCGGGGTGATGGAAAGCGGGAGAATGGGGCGGGGTGATGGAAGCGGGAGAATGGGGCGGGGTGATGGAAAGCAGGAGAATGGGGCGGGTGATGGAAGGAGGGAGAATGGGGCGGGGTGATGGAAAGCGGGAGAATGGGGCGGGGTGATGGAAAGCGGGAGAATGGGGCGGGGGTATGGAAAGGAGGGAGAATGGGGCGGGTGATGGAAAGCGGGAGAATGGGGCGGGGTGATGGAAAGCGGGAGAATGGGGCGGGGTGATGGAAGCGGGAGAATGGGGCGGGGTGATGGAAAGAGGGAGAATGGGGCGGGGTGATGGAAAGCGGGAGAATGGGGCGGGGTGATGGAAAGCGGGAGAATGGGGCGGGGTGATGGAAGCAGGAGAATGGGGCGGGGTGATGGAAAGCGGGAGAATGGGGCGGGTGATGGAAGGAGGGGAATGGGGCGGGGTGATGGAAAGCGGGAGAATGGGGCGGGGTGATGGAAAGCGGGAGAATGGGGCGGGGTGATGGAAAGCGGGAGAATGGGGCGGGGTGATGGAAAGCGGAGAATGGGGCGGGTGATGGAAAGCGGGAGAATGGGGCGGGGTGATGGAAAGCGGGAGAATGGGGCGGGGTGATGGAAAGCGGGAGAATGGGGCGGGGTGATGGAAGGAGGGAGAATGGGGCGGGGTGATGGAAAGGCGGGAGAATGGGGCGGGTGATGGAAAGCGGGAGAATGGGCGGGGTGATGGAAAGCGGGAGAATGGGGGCGGGGTGGGAAAGCGGGAGAATGGGGCGGGGTGATGGAAAGCGGGAGAATGGGGCGGGGTGATGGAAAGCGGGAGAATGGGGCGGGGTGATGGAAAGCGGGAGAATGGGGCGGGGTGATGGAAAGCGGGAGAATGGGGCGGGGTGATGGAAGGAGGAGAATGGGGCGGGGTGATGGAAAGCGGGAGAATGGGGCGGGGTGATGGAAAGCGGGAGAATGGGGCGGGGTGATGGAAAGCGGGAGAATGGGGCGGGGTGATGGAAAGCGGGAGATGGGGGCGGGGTGGGGTGATGGAAAGCGGGAGAATGGGGCGGGGTGATGGAAAGCGGGAGAATGGGGCGGGGTGATGGAAAGCGGGAGAATGGGGCGGGGTGATGGAAAGCGGGAGAATGGGGCGGGGTGATGGAAAGCGGGAGAATGGGGCGGGTGATGGAAAGCGGGAGAATGGGGCGGGGTGATGGAAGGAGGGAGAATGGGGCGGGGTGATGGAAGGAGGGAGAATGGGGGGGTGATGGAAAGCGGGAGAATGGGGCGGGGTGATGGAAAGCGGGAGAATGGGGCGGGGTGATGGAAAGAGGGAGAATGGGGCGGGGTGATGGAAGGAGGGAGAATGGGCGGGGTGATGGAAAGCGGGAGAATGGGGCGGGTGATGGAAGGCGGGAGAATGGGGCGGGGTGATGGAAAGCGGGAGAATGGGGCGGGGTGATGGAAAGCGGGAGAATGGGGCGGGTGATGGAAAGCGGGAGAATGGGGCGGGGTGATGGAAAGCGGGAGAATGGGGCGGGGTGATGGAAAGCGGGAGAATGGGGGGGGGTGATGGAAAGCGGGAGAATGGGGCGGGGTGATGGAAAGCGGGAGAATGGGGCGGGGTGATGGAAAGCGGGAGAATGGGGCGGGTGATGGAAAGCGGGAGAATGGGCGGGGTGATGGAAGGAGGGAGAATGGGGCGGGGTGATGGAAAGCGGGAGAATGGGGCGGGGTGATGGAAAGCGGGAGAATGGGGCGGGGTGATGGAAGCGGGAGAATGGGGCGGGGTGATGGAAAGCGGGAGAATGGGCGGGGTGATGGAAAGCGGGAGAATGGGGCGGGGTGATGGAAAGCGGGAGAATGGGTGGGGTGATGGAAAGCGGGAGAATGGGGCGGGTTGATGGAAAGCGGAGAATGGGGCGGGGTGATGGAAAGCGGGAGAATGGGGCGGGGTGATGGAAAGCGGGAGAATGGGGCGGGGTGATGGAAAGCGGGAGAATGGGGCGGGGTGATGGAAAGCGGGAGAATGGGGCGGGAATGGAAGGAGGGAGAATGGGGCGGGGTGATGGAAAGCGGGAGAATGGGGCGGGGTGATGGAAAGCGGGAGAATGGGGCGGGGTGATGGAAAGCGGAGAATGGGGCGGGGTGATGGAAAGCGGGAGAATGGGGCGGGGTGATGGAAAGCGGGAGAATGGGGCGGGGTGATGGAAAGAGGGAGAATGGGGCGGGGTGATGGAAGGAGGGAGAATGGGCGGGGTGATGGAAAGGGAGAATGGGGCGGGGTGATGGAAGCGGGAGAAGGGGAGAATGGGGCGGGGTGATGGAAAGCGGGAGAATGGGGCGGGGTGATGGAAAGCGGGAGAATGGTGCGGGTGATGGAAAGAGGGAGAATGGGGCGGGGTGATGGAAAGCGGGAGAATGGGGCGGGGTGATGGAAAGCGGGAGAATGGGGCGGGGTGATGGAAAGCGGGAGAATGGGGCGGGGTGATGGAAAGCGGAGAATGGGGCGGGGTGATGGAAAGCGGAAATGGGGCGGGGCGGGGTGATGGAAAGCGGGAGAATGGGGCGGGGTGATGGAAAGCAGGGAGAATGGGGCGGGGTGATGGAAGGAGGGAGAATGGGGCGGGGTGATGGAAAGCGGGAGAATGGGGCGGGGTGATGGAAAGCGGGAGAATGGGGCGGGGTGATGGAAGGCGGGAGAATGGGGCGGGTGATGGAAAGCGGGAGAATGGGGCGGGGTGATGGAAAGCGGGAGAATGGGGCGGGGTGATGGAAGGAGGGAGAATGGGGCGGGGTGATGGAAAGCGGGAGAATGGGGCGGGGTGATGGAAGCGGAAGAATGGGGCGGGGTGATGGAAGGAGGAGGGAGAATGGGGCGGGGTGATGGAAAGCGGGAGAATGGGGCGGGGTGATGGAAAGCGGGAGAATGGGGCGGGGTGATGGAAAGCGGGAGAATGGGGCGGGGTGATGGAAAGAGGGAGAATGGGGCGGGTGATGGAAAGCGGGAGAATGGGGCGGGGTGATGGAAAGCGGGAGAATGGGGCGGGGTGATGGAAAGCGGGAGAATGGGGCGGGGTGATGGAAAGCGGGAGAATGGGGCGGGGATGAGAAGCAGGGAGAATGGGGCGGGGTGATGGAAAGCGGGAGAATGGGGGCGGGGTGATGGAAAGCGGGAGAATGGGGCGGGGTGATGGAAGCGGGAGAATGGGGCGGGGTGATGGAAAGCGGGAGAATGGGGCGGGGTGATGGAAAGCGGGAGAATGGGGCGGGGTGATGGAAAGCGGGAGAATGGGGCGGGGTGATGGAAAGCGGGAGAATGGGCGGGTGATGGAAAGGGGAGAATGGCGGGGTGATGGAAAGAGGAGAATGGGGCGGGGTGATGGAAAGCGGGAGAATGGGGGGGGTGATGGAAAGCGGGAGAATGGGGCGGGGTGATGGAAAGCAGGAGAATGGGAGGGGTGATGGAAGGCGGGAGATGGGGCGGGGTGATGGAAAGCGGGAGAATGGGCGGGGTGATGGAAAGCGGGAGAATGGGGCGGGGTGATGGAAGCGAGGGATGGGGCGGGGTGATGAAAGCGGGGAATGGGGCGGGTGATGGAAAGCGGGAGAATGGGGCGGGGTGATGGAAAGAGGAGAATGGGGCGGGGTGATGGAAGCGGGAGAATGGGGCGGGTGATGGAAAGCGGGAGAATGGGGCGGGGTGATGGAAAGCGGGAGAATGGGGCGGGGTGATGGAAAGCGGGAGAATGGGGCGGGGTGATGGAAAGCGGAGAAATGGGGCGGGGTGATGGAAAGCGGGAGAATGGGGCGGGGTGATGGAAAGGCGGGAGAATGGGGCGGGGTGATGGAAGGAGGGGAATGGGGCGGGGTGATGGAAAGCGGGAGAATGGGCGGGGTGATGGAAAGCGGGAGAATGGGGCGGGGTGTGGGAAAGCGGGAGAATGGGGCGGGTGATGGAAAGCGGGAGAATGGGGCGGGGTGATGGAAAGCGGGAGAATGGGGCGGGGTGATGGAAAGCGGGAGAATGGGGCGGGGTGATGGAAAAGCGGAGAATGGGGCGGGGTGATGGAAAGCGGGAGAATGGGGCGGGGTGATGGAAAGCGGGAGAATGGGGCGGGGTGATGGAAAGCGGGAGAATGGGGCGGGGTGATGGAGAGGGAGAATGGGGCGGGGTGATGGAGGAGGGAGAATGGGGCGGGGTGATGAAAGGAGCGGGAGAATGGGGCGGGGTGATGGAAGCGGGAATGGGGCGGGGTGATGGAAAGCGGGAGAATGGGGCGGGTGATGGAAGGGGGAGAATGGGGCGGGGTGATGGAAAGCGGGAGAATGGGGCGGGTGATGGAAGCGGGAGAATGGGGCGGGGGTGATGAAGGCGGGAGAATGGGGCGGGGTGATGGAAAGCTGGGAGAATGGGCGGGGTGATGGAAAGCGGGAGAATGGGGCGGGGTGATGGAAAGCGGGAGAATGGGGCGGGGTGATGGAAAGCGGAGAATGGGGCGGGGTGATGGAAAGGGGAGAATGGGGCGGGGTGATGGAAAGCGGGAGAATGGGGCGGGTGATGGAAAGCGGGAGAATGGGGCGGGTGATGGAAAGCGGGAGAATGGGGCGGGGTGATGGAAAGCGGGAGAATGGGGCGGGGTGATGGAAGGAGGGAGAATGGGGCGGGGTGATGGAAAGCGGGAGAATGGGGCGGGGTGATGGAAAGCGGGAGAATGGGGCGGGGTGATGGAAAGCGGGAGAATGGGGCGGGTGATGGAAAGCGGGAGAATGGGGCGGGGTGATGGAAGCGGGAGAATGGGGCGGGGTGATGGAAAGCGGGAGAATGGGGCGGGGTGATGGAAAGCGGGAGAATGGGGCGGGGTGATGAAAGGCGGGAGAATGGGGGCGGGGTGATGGAAAGCGGGAGAATGGGGCGGGGTGATGGAAAGCGGGAGAATGGGGCGGGGTGATGGAAGAGGGAGAATGGGGCGGGGTGATGGAAGGCGGGAGAATGGGGCGGGTGATGGAAAGCGGGAGAATGGGGCGGGGGATGGAAAGCAGGAGAAGGGGGTGGGTGATGGAAAGGGGAGAATGGGGCGGTGATGGAAAGCGGGAGAATGGGGCGGGGTGATGGAAAGCGGGGAGAATGGGGCGGGGTGATGGAAAGCGGAGAATGGGGCGGGGTGATGGAAGCGGAGAATGGGGCGGGGTGATGGAAAGCGGGAGAATGGGTGGGGTGATGGAAAGCAGGAGAATGGGGCGGGGTGATGGAAAGCGGAGAATGGGCGGGGTGATGGAAAGCGGGAGAATGGGGCGGGGTGATGGAAAGCGGGAGAATGGGGCGGGGTGATGGAAAGCGGGAGAATGGGGCGGGGTGATGGAAAGCGGGAGAATGGGGCGGGGTGATGGAA
>CANJKZ010000884.1:0-170000 GCA_947471745.1 Closterium sp. Naga37s-1
GCCCCCACATCCTCAGGAGAAGCTGTCGCTAGTCATCACACCATCCATCATGGGTCCCATCTCCTGCACCAAAGCTGTCGCTGGCCCACATCCTCCTCTCATCGCTCCAGCGGCACAGTCAACCTCGCCATGCCAGGTAAACACACATTGCCTCTACCATAATCATCCCCTATCAATCCTTCCTCCTTCGCTCATTGTCCCCCATTCCCCTCCACTCGTTCTCGCCCACCTTTCTCCTCATGTGCCTGCGAATACAACTATGCACCTCATAGTTTTCTCCCCTCTTTGTTTCCTACCCTTGCATCTCCTCTCCTTACTAGGGGGCGATCTTGCCCTAGACGTGGATTTGGAGTTTAAGGGAGCAGCCACCATGACAATAGAGACCAGCATTGACATGCGAGAAACGCAGTTCCTCAAAATGTGGGAGGAACGGGACCTTTCCCGGGCAGAAAAAGAGTCTGAGAGGAGGGCGGAGTATTCTGGGCAGGTGGAAAACACTCCGTTGGCTGCAGGCTCGGAACCGGCTTCTTCTGACGGGTCGGCGGGAGGTTCGGCAGGTGCAGGAGGAGGCTCGGATGGAGCAGGTTCGGTCGGACCTGGAGCCGGACCTGAGCGGCTGGGCCGGCGAGGGTCGGGCTTGGGGGAGGCTCTGATGAGTGACGAGACTGCTGCTGCTCTGGTGGGGGATATGGAGGTGGCTGAAGATGTGACTATAGAGGGCGCTGCTACAGCCCCAGCTACCCCTGCCAAGAGCACCACGCCAACCAAGGCAGGCAGGAAGAGGAATATCATTCGAGGAGTGCGGGGCATGGTCAGCAACATGGCCAACAGCCTCTCCCAGGTAAGCTTCTTTCTTATCAGTTGAACCTTCCCCAGGTAGGCGTTCAATGTGCATTTGCACTTTGCATTCGAGGGGTACGAGGCATGGTCAGCAACATGGCCAACAGCCTCTCCCAGGTAAGCTTCTTTCTTATCAGTTGAGCCTTCCCCAGGTAGGCGTTCAATGTGCATTTGCACTTTGCATTCGAGGGGTACGAGGCATGGTCAGCAACATGGCCAACAGCCTCTCCCGTGTAAGCCTCCCCCAGGTAAGCCTCCCCCAGGTAAGCCTCCCAACAACCAGGTCCTCTTACTCTCTCCTTCAATTTTCAACATCACATCCGTTAAAGGAACAATGCTCTGGATACCCTTCCCCTTGTTCTACCCCTCCCGTCCCCTCACCCCCTCTTCCTCCCCACCCCTCCAACCAGGTCCCCCTCACTCTCTCCTTCAATATCACATCTGTTAAAGGAACACTGCGCATCCGGGTACCCGCCCCTCCTTCCGACTGTCTCTGGATGTCGTTCGTTGAGATGCCCGAGATCGAGATGCAATCCATGCCGTCCATTGGCGATCTCAAGCTCAAGCGCTACCCCATGGCCATGCTCCTGATCGAAAAGCTCAAGGTGGGAGGGTGGGTGGGAGGGAGGGTGGGTGGGGATGGCTTGCTCTCACGGGGAGTTCGTTTGTTTGTGTGACGTACGTAACTGGGTGGGTGGGTGGGTGGGTGCGAAGCTCAAGCGCTACCCAATGGCCACGCTCCTGATCGAAAAGCTCAAGGTGGGTGGGTGGCTGTTGGAACAATTTGTCTGTAAAGCACTACATTATGCCCACATCTCCATGTCTCCATGTCTCCACATATCCCCTCCTCTTATGGCGTCCATATCCCCATCAGGCACTGATCAAGTGCTCTCTGGTGCATCCCAGTTGTGTGGACGCAAAGAAAACTCCACCATGGAGCCCCCAAATAACAAATCAGAAGCCAGAAGCCAAACCTGAAGAATTGAATCCCCCCCTTCCTTCCCCTTCTTACCCTTTCCACCCCCATCAGGCACTGATCAAGCGCTCTCTGGTGCAGCCCAGCTGTGTGGATGCCAAGCTCCGCTTCATGCTCTCAGACCCGCACGACTGGTTACCGCGTCAACCCTGCATGTTACCCTGGCGCCCCCCTGTCGACGCTGCTGTCAACCCCCCTCCCTCCACCCTCCCCACTTCCTCCTCGTTCTTCACTCCCTCGTCGTCCCAAACCTCTCTCTCCGGGCTGGCCCAGGCCTCCGCCGGCTCGGACAGCCGAGGCTCGGATGCCCGAGGCTATACGGTGAAAGGCTCGGGAGGAGGTTTGGACAGGGAAGGGAGGGATGGGGAAGGCTCGGGTGCAGGTATTGGCGATTCTGGTGGATTAGCACTACCAGTGGCGGTGGTGGTGTAGCTGGTGCTGCCGGTGGTGGTGTGCTGCTGGTGGGTCGGCTGGGAGTGCGAAGATAGGTCGGGATGGCACGAGAGGGTCTGTGAGGGGGCTGGTGGGCGGGATAATGACGAGAAGGCAAGGGGTAGTCACAAGCAGCCCTGCACTCGATCTAGTCGCAAGGCGGACTGGCAGCAACCAGAGTCTTAGCTCTGGCGCCGTTGCTACTGCTGCTGCTGTTGGGCCACCTAAATCGCCTATCAGGGGTGCCGCTGGTGGTGCTGCTGGGTTGGGAGGTAGGCAAAGAGGAGCAGGAGGGGCTGGGGAGTTGGGAGGAGGGGGAGGAGGGTCAGCAGCAGGAGGAGGGAAAGCAGCAGCATTGCTGGTGTCGGGGGGGGAAAGAAGCAACAGTGATTCAGCTCTGGTCCCTAACGTTTGCCCCTCTTCTCCTCTCAGAAGACTTTCGCCGTTCCATCTTGGTTTGAAGGAGCATGAGCCACAGCAGCAGCAGCAGCAGCAGCAACAACAACAGCAGGACACCAGTTTCTCTTCGTCTAACTCACAATCCATACCAGCAGCAACAGCTGCCAGCAACACCAGCGTCCCTTCCCCCTCTTTCTCTGCCTCCTCACCCCCGGTACCTCCACCCCTTCCTCCTCTACAACCTTCTCACCACTCTCCACTCCTGCGCTTGCCTCTTCCACCTCAACAGCTCGCCACCTCCTCTCAGCAGCCAAGTCACACTTGAAAAGCGCAGCTTCTGCAATCAAACCCTCCTCTTCCACTCCCTCCTCTTCGTTTACCTCTGCAGCCTTCTTTTCCTCTTCAGGCGAGTTTGGTAAAGCCAGAGAAGGCTACACTGCTGCCACTACCACTGCCTCTGCAGCCTTCCTGTCCTCTTCAGGCGAGTTCGGTAAAGCCAGTGCAGCCAGTGAAGGTTACACTGCTGTTGCCACTGCCGCCACTTCTGCTGTCCGGAATTCTGCTGCTGAGGGTACGGGAACAGCGATGATGGCAGCAGCAGCAACATTTTTGGGCGGTGCTGCTGCCACTGCTGCTGCTGGCGCTGCTGCCATTGGTTCAGTTGCCGGTGGCACTACTTCTGCTGCTACCGCCGTAGGTTCGGTTGCTGTTGGCTCTTGTGCTGGTGCTGCTGGTATGGCCGCAGGTTCGGAGGCAGGCTCGGCAGAGGTACCTGTTCATCAACCTGCCTCGTCACCACCGGTGCTCCGTCTCCCATCATCCAGCTCTTCACCCAACATTGCTGAGGCACAGCCACAGCTCCAACCAGCACCTGTCTCGTCCTCGTTATTGTCCGATCCGCTATTTTTCGACAAGCAGCAGGGAAGCAACGAAAGCGCAGGTTCCCGCGCGGCTGCCATTGCTGGTATGAGTGGCGGTGGTGGCAGCACAGGTGGTGGGGGTGGTGTGGTGGGGCTGGGTGGGGGCTTGGGGGTGGGCTTGGGGGTGGGGCGAATGAGAGCGAGCATGGCTGGAGAGCTCTTTGAAGGGCTGAGACTATCCAAAGCATCAAGGATGGCTGCACGGGAGAGAAGGAGGGCTGGAAGGGACCGCGGAGGAGGAGGACGGGGAGGAGGGGTTGGTGGTAGTGGGGATGTGGATGGGGAGGTAGGTTCAGCGGACGAGGGTTCGTCGCAGCAGCAGCCAGTACGAGGGTTTGAGGCGTTTAAGCAGAGTCTGGGGGTGCGTGGGAGCGAATGGTTGGATAGGGGGAGGGAGAAGGATAAGGATCGGGAGAGGTGGGCCATGGCAGCGATTGCGAGGGTGGCTGCAATGAGGAAGAAAGCAAGGGGGAGCGCGAGGGGGAGCTGGGATGGGTCGGAGTTTGGGGGTATGGGGGATGGGGAAGATGCAGGGCTGGATGGTTTGGACGGTTTGGATGGGTTGGATGCAGTGGACGGGCTTGATCGTGATGCCTCTGCTGCTGCTGCTGGTGGTTCTGGGGTACCAGGGTCGATGAGGGAAGATGCTAGCTTTGGGCTGTTCTCTGGGAGATCTGCTCTGATGATGGTGGGAGGGGGATTGGGAGGAGGAGCGGGAGGAGGGGTGGGGGGATTCAGGGGTGTTGCTGGGGGGGCGGCGGGTGGAGGACTGGTTGGGGGACTGAGGAGAATGGGAAGGAGCAAGAGTGGGAAGGGCAGGGAAGAGGAGGGCACAGGAACAAGCCAGGGAGTGGGTTCGAGGGAGGAACAGGAGGGGGTGGGGACGGAGGGGGAGGAAGGGGAGGAAGTGTCGGAAGGCTGGGCTGATGCGAGAAGCTTCACGGTGCCGATAGTGAGAGCGAAGAGCTGGGAAGTGGGGAATCCGGAGGTGATGCGGACCCAGCTGTCATCTCGCAGTGTTCGAGGCGAGGCAGGGTTGGCAGTGTTGGATGGGGATGGTGTGGGATCGACGGCTAGAAATGATTCGGAACGAACGGTTTCTTCTGGTACAATCATAACAGCTGAGCACACAGCATCACCAGGTGTTACAGCCAGCACTGCAGGAAATGCTACTTCTGGGGGTGTCATCTCAGTAGTAGCGACCAGTGGGGTTAGACGAGGGAGTGGGGGAGCAGCAGATGCGGCGGCGGCAGCTTTAGTGGTTCGGCAGCAAGAAGGCCCCGGGTCTGGTGGCGAGGGTGGGGAGAGTGGGGAGGAGAGAGAGGGCAAGTGGGGGGATAGGATGGCTAGGGCAAAGGAGTTTGTGGGGAGGATAGGGAATAGGGAGGCGAGGGAGAGGCTTGAGGATAAGGCTAAGAAGGTGTTGGGATTCTTGCACCGAGGGGAGAAAGCGGAACAGTGAAAAGAGGGATGAGTGCATGTGCCGTCGCGGATGTATGTGATATGTAACAGGAAAATCAATGTGATTTTGTATGTTACCTAGTTTCAAGAAACTGTTTGAATTCTGTTTTCTTTTGAAGGGTGTTTTTCAGTGTTTGATAGCTGGTGACCAGGAGCTGCTTCGCTGACGGTGCTTGGGTCTACGAACTTCGCGAATGATCGGCTGTTTCTGATGCCCTCCCGCCTGCAACTCGATGCCCTCCCGCTGCGAAAGCCTGGTCTTCTGTTCCTCAGTGGCGACGAACCGCATTTGTGTCAGCACTTCGCCAACATTTGAATATTTCCATCACGACACATGATGCCTGGGCCACTTCACGCGGTCCTGTCCCCTCCGCTCCACAGTCACACACACCTTCCGGTCAGGAAGGCAGCTTATGATCCATCCGATCGTATTAACAACTCATCTGGACCGTCCGTTTGTTCGTTTCCAGTCCGTCGACTGAAATTGCTCGGATCGCATCGCAGGCACAGGCAGGCAATCTCGAAGCACCTCGATTATTTCGCCGTGCCTTGGAAATTGCGATTGCGAGCTTCGGTCTGTGCAGGGTTGAGTATCTGCTGGTCGCGTGTTTCTCAGCGAACCCACACGGCTGTTGCTAGTTTCTCCCAACCCACACGTTGCTCACAAGTATATGCGAAACTTACAATTGTCTCGTCAAGACGATTACAATTATATGCGCTAGTTTGTTACACACGCGGCTGTTGCTAGCCAACGTAGCGTAGCCTGTGGTCTAGCCGTGATTGGGTGATAAAGGTCGCATCTGTGCTACGCTAATCACCTCCGTACTTACAAATAAGCAAGCCGTAGCTGTACCTTTTACTTACCGCGCCCCGAACGCCAATATCTCTTTGGCATCGACTAATTCTCTGAGAGGCACTACGTTTCGCCAATAATAATTACCGTGGGCGTTTTCGTTACTCTAAGCTTAGTAATTTCTATTATTCTTTCGTACTTCGAGCCTTCACGACCCCAACAAGAGCTGTTATTCGTTACAAACTCGATATTGGCAGACTTAACGTTGTATGTACCGAATTGTCGGAGTTAGTCGGTCGAGAAGGCAAAACGACGAGATGCTGGTAAGCCTACTAGACACCGATACCTATTATAAGGTACTGGAGTGGTTCGAGTGTTACTCTGGTTTTTTTCTATCAGTCAAATTGACTTTCTTCGTGTGCAAGTGAGGTGGGAATCTGAATAAACGCGGTAATTAAATTGAATGTTTTTTACGTCAGGATGGTTCCTTGTACTTGTCTGCAACATATGCGGTGGAAGTATGCACTTTAACTACAATAACGTTGCGATCGCTATTACATGTGAAAGGCTCGTTACGATCTCATTGCACACTTCTGTTAGCCGCTTCTGGCGACAGAATGGGAGTGGTTATGGTCTTTCAGGCATGAAAACGCTTGCAATGCGCATTGCAAGCGCAAGAAAACTGTCGCAAAAAATAAGGAGAACGTGATCCATAGCTGTTCAAAAAAATCGATAATACATGAACCACACCCTTGGGAGCTCCGCCGGCATTCTCAAGGCGCAGGTTGAGAGGTTCTCTTCCGCTCTCTTTCACTCTCTCTGTTGCTTCCTCCAACGTTTCCCGTTCCTGCTCCACCCCTTTCCCCTCACCCGCTTCCGATCCTCCTCCTTTCGTGTTTCCGCCGCCTTCCTTTATTTCGTGACAATAATCCCGACAGTTTCGAGCGGCAAAGACGGTGGTATGCTGCACTCTCGGGCCCATCGTATGGGGATTGCTCTCGCTGCTCTTCCTCCTCCTCGTCGCCCTTGGAATCACGGCGCTCGTGCTCTACTTCGTGTACAAACCGCAGGTGCGTGTTAGCCAGTCTCGTGTGACTCGATTGCGGCGCTCGTGCTCTACTTCGTGTACAAACCGCAGGTTCGTGTGACTCCCGTGTGACCACTCCCGTGTGAGTCGAGTGTTGCAACGTCTGTCTCAGTACCCCAGTTGTGCGTGAGTCCTGTGTGGCCATCCTTGTGTGAGTTAATTTCTTGTTACTTTCGTGTGAGATCACTGCGCTCGTGCTCTACTTCGTGTACAAACCGCAAAGTCTGTTGCCTGATCTCTTTGCTAATTCTCTAACGCCAATTCCCATATGTTTGTCGTTGGTGCAGTGATTGCCGATCATATGTTTGTCTCTGCCCTATCTTGCTGCTGAACTAAAATGTAGCATGTTTTTCTCTGCCTCCCTTCCCTCCCTCCAGCTACCAGAGTGCGACGTTCAGAACGTAACAGTAAACAGGCTCAACGTCACTCGCCTGACTTCGTTTCCCTTCAACGAAACGGCCTACGCAGCTCTAGCCACCATGAGCGCCGCCGACAGAGCAGCCGCATTGGGAGTCCCAGGCAACTACAGCGCCAACTCAACTGACCCATCCTCGTCATCAGCAAATCCGTTATTAGCATCTCCACTAGATGCTCTCGGGAATGCTACTGTGCCGCCGAGGCTCGGCCTGAATGCTGACGTGGGATTCACGTTGGAGACGCGGAATCCGAACAAGGTCGCGATTGACTATAAATACGTCAACGTGTCGATTATCTACAGAGGCGTCACTGTGGGAAACACGTCGGTAAGTCCTATGCCATGCTCTTTCTTTCTCCTGAACTCCCAAACTTTCGCCACAACGCGTCTGCCAGTTTCTTGCCACTTCAAAGAAATAGTTGGTTTAACCATTTTCTCTCTGTTGACTCCCCATACGGGCATTGCCTACGTCAAGAGATAGTTGTTTTAACCTTACAAAACATTCCTTGCCTACGTCTGCTTCTTAACCGCTTCTTAGTCTCTCTGTTGACTTCCCATACGGGCATCCGGGGTCTTTCCGCTTCTTATACTTCTGGATTTCGATACTAGCTCGCAACGCTCTTTCCTGATTGCCCCCCAACTACTGCAGATTCCACCATTCACGCAGCAGGCGCAGACCAACACGAGTGTGCCAGCAGAGCTCCTAGTACTAGACTTCCCGCTCGATATAGTCACGGGGCCTGTCATGCTGGCGGATTTGAACGCTGGAAACGTTCCCCTACAGGTACTGCTCCTCTACATGTTGTGTTCCCCTACAGGTACTGCTCCTCTACATGTGTTCCCCTACAGGTACTGCTCCTCTACATGTTGTGTTCCCCTACAGGTACTGCTCCTCTACATGTTGTGTTCCTTTGCACGCAATCTTCCTCTAGAGTTCCTTTTCAGGTTGTTCTCCTCTCTGCATCCTTTATGGCATCCGCTCGTTTGGCTTTCCCTTGTTTTGAGTCGACTCAAAAGAAACATCTGCACTTTTGCCTTCCCCTTGTGAGCAAGAGACATTTTTTTTAGAATTCTCAGGAACCTCTGTGTCCTGTTATCCCCATGTCACAGTTGCTGCTTTAACTTGGGAGAGGAGGTTCGCCATAGAACTGAGACGCCGCAGTTACGTCTCACAGATATGTTTTCAGTTATTAGCACTTCAGAACTTGAGATGTCTCTCTGCTCCCCTGTCCCCATGGCACAGTTGCTGCTTCAACTAGGGGCAAGGATCAACATTTTAGGGGTGGCATCTCCGTTTGCTCTGGTGAGTGCGCATGCCCCGTCCCCTTCTCTTCCTTGTAATCCGGGTGAGTTGCATCTCTGGCCATTCCTCACCCCTCCCCCCTTACACCGTGTATATACAGCCTTCAATTTCTCTAAAAACCCCTCCTTTTTCTATGGCGCCCCTTTTACTCATTACTGTTGATCCCTCCGCGTGTTCCCTCCCACGCCGTTTTGCACCAGGTCGGTTTGTTGTGCGACGTCACAGCTGATCCAATAACGAGGACAGTGAAAAGCACAAGTTGCTCATTACAAAACGTAGGGTTCTCATGAGCTAATGGGAAAGAGTTGCATATACGGTACTCATGGACAATAGAATGTTATTTGTTTATGTGAAATGAACGGTACGTGTAATCCAATACATAAGGTGGGCGTGTACTCAATTAAAATGTACGGTAGTGTCAAAGCATCTGATCCCAGCAAGGCTTGTTGCTTGTGTTAGGGTGTGTCACATCGCCAAACTTACAATTTTCGGGAAAATCCGTCGGGCCGTTTTTGGAAAAAGTAACCAGAAAACGATGGTCGCTGAATTTAGGCGAGACTCGCGAATTTCGGTAAAAAGTAGCGAATTTGAAGGCCGTTTGAAAGGGCCGAGACCGGGTCCACTCGAAAACGGCCACGAATCTGTCGCGCACTGCTCATGGCGACAGAACGTACGACCCCCAACTGTAAGGAAAATCCCTTTTCCTTACTTCGCGTCCCTGCTCAGCGCGTACACCACTGTTCCCGCCAACAGCACCCCACAATAATCCGTTACCACTCGCGACATTCGCCTCGAACCCATTCCCGCCACTGTTCACGATGCGACCCAACCTCACGGTTCGGTTGGTAACCCGAGCTCCGGACCTCCGCCTCGACATTCCCCAACCTCGGTACCAGGCCCGTCGCGCGCCCTACTTTCCCACACGTTACCGTTACCACTGTAGCTTCGCTATATATTCTTCGCACAATCCTTCGCTCATTGTATTCTTGCCTTGATAGTGCAAACCTCGCTCGCTCACTCAAATTGCACTCGTAACACCTGGTTATCAGAGCCTACGATCTTTTCTCGGACCGCACCCACACCTTCGCTTCCCCACTATCTCAATTTTTTGGGGGGGGGTAGACGTCTCTCAGCGACCAAGCACCGCCGCTCGTAGTGCTCTCTCGTAAGCACGCACGGCCACGACAGAGGCTCTCGCTGAGCTTGCCAGATACCCCCGCCATGGCTGAAATCACTCTCGCGACACTGACGCAAGCACAGCTCGACCGTCTTGTACGCCAACTCGAAGATTCGGCCCTCGAAATCGCCACACTCACGGCGGAACGCGATTCCGCTCGCCAGCAATCGACAGTGAATGTGCCAGCACCAACAAATGCACCTGCACAATCCGAGGAGCCGATCATCATCTCGTCAGGCACACCGACACAGAACCACAGCGTGGGACAGCGCTCAGGCGTAGCCAGTGAAGGCGCCGCTCACTCAATGCCTGGCATGGAGAGAAACAGGGCCGCACCAAGCCCGCGGGAGCCCCGCGAAGCCCGTCGGCACGTGGTGTCAGAATGTTATATTTCTCTAGTCTGCAGTGGGGTACTCTATAGTGAGTACATCCCTGTTAGGGTTTGCTATATGTATCCCTGTTTTCTAGTGAAACCTCTCTCCTCTGTTTCATTCATTCCTCGTACAATTCTCACATGGTTTCAGAGCGAGTACGCTCTTGGCCTGTGGGCCCACCTGCTTCCGCTGCTTTCGTGTCTGTCGCGCGCCCCGTGGCGCGCGACGCTTTTTTCTTCCCGCCACGCGCTCAGGGCGCGCGGCGATTTTCTGCCCGCCGTGCGCCCCGAGGCGCGCGGCGGTTTACTGCCTCACGCGGCGCCCTGGGGGCCCGCGCGCTGCCCTGCCCGTCGCCCGTCGCGGAGCCCTGAGGGCCCGCGCGTTGCCTCCCCCCCCCCCCCATCCCGTCGCCCGTCGCGGCGCCCTAGGGGGCCGCGAGTCGCCCCTGCCCTTCGCCTGTCGCGGCGCCCTGTGGGCGAGCACGTCCCACCCCCCCTCCCGTCGCCCGTCGTGGCGCCCTAGGGGGCCGCGCGTCGCCCCTCCCGTCGCCCGTCGCGGCGCCCTGGGGGGCCGCGCGTCACCCCTCCCGTCGCCCGTCGCGGCGCCCTGGGGGGCCGCGCGTCGCCCCCCTCCCGTCGCTCGTCGAGGCGCCCTGGGGGCCCGCGCGTCGCCCCGCTTCCGCTCACACGCCGCCCCAGCTGCTGCCCGTGTTTCTGCCCTGCGCTGGGGGTATGGGGGTGGCGGGTATGGGGGTGGCGGGTGTGTGAGCCTTCCCCTCCTCCTCCTCCTCCTCCGTCTCCCACTGCTGCAGCTGCCGCTGAGGGGGGTGGGTGTGTGGGAGCCGAAGGAGTGGTGCTAGGGGGTGTCGTGGGAGTGAAGCTAGGGTTGCAGCAGGGGGTGTGAACGGGAGTTTTGGGACAAAGGGGGAGATTGAAGGGGGGTGGCCGCCGTGAAGCCAGCAGCTCCAGTCGCACCGTGAGACCGTTGCGCCAGTCGCCCGTGAGCCCGTCGCTCCAGTTGCCCGTGAGCCCGTTGCTCCAGTCGCTCGAGAGTCAGTTGCTCCTGCCGCTCGTCTAGCCGCGGAGCAGTTACTCCAGTTGCCCGTATGTGCCAGTTGCTCCAGTTGCCAGTGTGCCAGTTGCTCTAGTTGCCCGTGTGCCATTTGCTCCAGTTGCGCCGTGTGCCAGCAGCTTTAGCTGCCGCCCACTACCTCCTCTCCTCTCATAGTCCCTCCTCCTACACACTTGCCCTCTGTGATAGCTTCTAGCTTTGCTTATATTTGTGAACTATAAACTACTGCTTGTTGTGCTGACTATACCCCACTTTGACTATGGGGGTGTGTCAGAATGTTATATTTCTCTAGTCTGCAGTGGGGTACTCTTTAGTGAGTACAGCCCTGTTAGGGTTTGCTATATGTATCCCAATGTTTGCTAGTGAAACCTCTCTCCTCTGTTTCATTCATTCCTCTTACAATTCTCACACGTGGAATTTGCAGCGACAAGTGGCGAGTACGCCGTCACGGCACCAATGCCACTCAAGCCGCAGCGTCCGCCCTGTTTCGACCCGAGCCAACGTGGGGGTCCGACGGTTCAGTCGTGGGTCTTCACGATGAACGTTTTCTTCGACGCGAACTACGTCGAGTCGGACGCAGCGAAGATTTGCTAAGCTGTTTCGCTGCTGAGGGGCCCCGCCATGGACTGGTGGCGAGTTTATCGTGACGTCGCCACGCGCCTACGAGCCACCGTCGCAAGAAGACGGGCCCACGGGCCCAGCCGTTACCTGGAGTTCATTCTGCGAGACAGCCCAGTACAGCACGTGGGATGCATGGTGTGCAGGGCTTCGGGCGCGTTTCGAGCCGATTGCGGCTTCGATTTCGGCGCGTCATTAGCTGCGCACTTGGCGGCAACTCGGATCGGTTCAAGACTATATGCATGAAGCGGAGCGGGTGGACCGTTACGTCGGAGGGCTAAAGCCAGACATCTCGCACGAAATCATGCTACGCGGCTCTCGAATTTTCAACGAGATCCTCGCGATCGCCGAGAAAATCGACATCCTACGACGACCGAGACCATGGTCCTACTACGGACAACGTCCTCGGGGACCAATCGAGCACGCCACCGTACACGCCGTTGCGACAAATGCAGCTGCCGCAACCGTTTAAGGGGCGCTGCTTTGCTTGCACTAGGCCGGGCCATCGCAAGAGTGAATGCCCAGAGGAGCTGAGGCGCCGCGGAACAGAGCAGGGGCGAGAGTCTCAGAGGCCGGGAAACGCCAGCAGTCAGTAGGAGTTGGCCAACTACTGACGAGACTGCCTGCTCGCCCAACTTCACCGACCCCTCACGAGTCACAGTACCGATTCACGCTACTCGATCGGGCTCGGACGAATAAGGAGGGTACAGCGACGGATTGCCCAGTACTGATTCACGGAAAAATACAGGGAGCAGCAGTGAAGATATTTTATAGATGGAGGGGCAAGTCACAGCTTAGTTAACACCGCGACTGCACGGAAGCTGCAACTGACACTTAGTCGGTCTTTACCGGAGATAGATGCACGCTTAGTTGACGGACGCCGCTGGCCATACGGGAAAAAGTGGAGAGGGTAAAAGTCCGCTGGGGGAAACTTCGGGTTTACACTGGAAATGCCCGTCGACGACATTAGATGGGCACGACATTTTACTGGGGCGTGATTGGTTGCGACGGTACATAACCCGCGAACGACTGGACGACTGATAGCTACACTGTGCGAAGTAGCCGGGTAACTGGGTTCGAACTACCCGCTGGCAGTCGCCTGAGTCTTCAACCGGTCACGTCAACGCCATCACGATGAAACGGGCTGTCGCCGCTGGAGCTGACGTATACGCGGTAGATATCGCAATGGTGGAAGAAGCAGAGCAGTCCGAGCGATTTTCAGAAACTACTAGCGGCAGTACCACCCTAACTATAGGAACTGTTGAAACAGTTCCCGGGGATTTTTCCCGACGACTCATCGGAGGGACTGCCACCTCAGCGGGCGCACGATCACCGAATAGAATTAGAACCCGGGGCACAGCCAACCGTACAGCGACAGTTCAGACTGACACAGCCCGAGCTCGACGAACTAAGGAAGCAGTTAGATTACCTGTTAGAGAAAAAAATCATCCGACCGAGCTCGTCACAATTCGCCGCACCGATCCTGTTCACACCGAAAAAGGACGCAGGGTTTCGAATGTGCATCGACTACAGAGCACTGAACAGGGTTACATTCAAATCGCGATACCCCATCCCCCGCGCCGACGAACTGATAGATCAACTGCAAACAGCACGGGTCTTTTCGAAAATCGACTTACGGGGAGGTTACCACCAAATTCGGGGGTCGAACCATCAGACTGTGCCAAGACAGCATTTAGGACTAGGTACGGGTCATTCGAGTACACAGTGATGCCTTTCGGGCTGACCAACGCACCGGCGACTTTTCAGATGACCATGAATGAGGCGTTTAGACCACTCTTAGATAAATGTGTGATAATTTACCTTGACGACATTCTCGTCTACAGTCGTGACAAGCAGCAGCACTTAGCCGATCTAGAAGCAATATTTACATTTTTAGACAAACACAAACTATTGACCCAGGGTTCCAAGTGCGAGTTCTTCCAGGATAGGCTAGAATTTTTTGGGCACGTCATTTCAGAGGCTGGAGTAGAAATCGACCCGAAGAAACTGGACACGGTAAAAGCGTGGCACCCCCCCGACGAACATCACGGAGCTGCAGAGTTTTTTTAGGGTTCGTTTAATTACGTGCGTCGGTTCGTCCCACCGACATGGCACGCTTAACTGCCCCGCTGGCGGACTTACTGCGGAAGGGAGTCACTTTTACGTGGGGGGAGAAAGAGCATGCTGCCTTCTCTACCCTGAAAAACGTCCTCTGTTCACCGCCCGTACTGCGCATTGCCGACCCACACCGCCCATTCGAAGTGGTTACCGACGCAAGCGACATCGCCATTGGAGCCGTACTGCTACAAGATTTCGGCAACGGTTTACAGCCCATCGCATACGAGTCACGAAAACTGCATTCGCCCGAGAAGAATTACCCGATACACGATCGCGAAATGCTTGCGATCGTGCATGCATTCAAAGTGTGGCGCTGTTACTTGACTGGCGCCGACGTGACAGTACGGACAGACCATAAATCACTACAGTACCTCCGCGCACAACCCCACCTCAACCCACGACAAATTCGCAGGCTCGACTACCTCGAGCCAAATTTTCAATACAAGGTCACCTACAAAAAGGGGGCATCGAACATCGTCGACGAGTTAACCCGGCCCACAGCCCAACTCCACGCCATACTACTCGCCCAGACCAGCCCACTCCTGACGGGCCTAATTACCCACAGTTATCAAACGGACCCATTTTTCACGGGCGGAAATTCGCAGTAGTTTGCAGCGGCAAGAGCAGTCTATTACGTAAAAGCCGGCACCGATCGAATCTAGGTACCAGACTACACACTTCTACGGGAATTGCTGTTACAAGAGGCACACGACGGAGTCACCTCAGGCCATTTCAGAGTAGAGAAAACACGGCAGGAGCTGCAGCGGTATTATTACTGGCCCGAAATGCTGACCGACGTGCAGCGACACGTGGCATCGTGTCCCACCTGCCAACTCATGAAATCATCATGGAAGCGACCGGCAGGGCAGTTGCAGCCGATACCACCCCCAGAGCGTGCTTGGCAGCAGGTGACGATGGACTTCGTCACGGGGTTACCGGCCGGAGCAAGTGGGAACGACGCGATCCTGGTCGTCGTCGATCGGCTGACGAAAATGGCACATTTCGCAGGCTGCAAAAAATCAATCACAGCCGAAGAAACGGCCCGCCTCTTCATCTCAACCATCGTTCGATTACACGGGATACCAGCGGCAATCATCAGCGACCGCGATACGAATTTTACCAGCAATTTCTGGCGGAATCTGTGGCAGCAGTTCGGCACGAGACTGCAGTTCAGTTCTTCGTACCACCCCGAGACCGACGGACAGACAGAACGGACAAATCAGACCATGGAACAGTTAATCCGAGCCACGTGCGACGACCCAACCACCTGGGAACAGCAACTGCCACTCATCGAATTCGCGTACAACAACTCGCCATCCGCCACGACCCAATAGTCATCGTTTTATCTGAACTACGGACAAGACCCTATAGTAACCATGACCCCGAATCCCGACAACCCAGTACCACGGGCGCAACAATTCGCAGAAATATTACAGGCAGCACGAACCAGGGCAGCTGAGGCAATCAAAAGGCCAACGTCATCGCTAAGCGCAACGCCGACCGCCAACGCAGACCCGTCACTTACCGTACCAGCTCGACGACTTAGTTTTACTCGACACTCAAAACCTCCGCCTGCCCATCACCCAAAACTCCGCCCCCGATATTGCCGGCCATTTCGCATCAGCCACATGATCACACCTGTCACCGCCCACCTCCTCCTCCCTGCTGACTGGTACGTCAGCCCATCCTTCCACGTCAGCCTGCTTCGCCCCTACATCCCATCCACCAGCCAACTGGCCCGAAATCGCCCGGCCAGCATGACACGACCACCGACAGTACCAGTCATCACGCCCGAGAATATTCTGAGCCACAGAGTTCGTGACCCACGAGGAGCTCAAAGGGTCGAATTCCTGATCCGCTAGAGAGACCGCACGCCCACCGAGGACAATTGGGTTCCCCTGGACAGAATCGAAAACCACCCTGTCCTCACCGAGTATCTGCGCAGCCGGAATTTCCGGGATGTACATGCGCTTTCGTAAGAAAGGCCTCCTTAGGGGGGAGGTAGTGTAAGGAAAATCCCTTTTCCTTACTTCGCGTCCCTGCTTAGCGCGTACACCACTGTTCCCGCCAACAGCACCCCACAATAATCCGTTACCATACCACTCGCGACATTCGCCTCGACCCCATTCCCGCCACTGTTCACGATGCGACCCAACCTCACGGTTCGGTTGGTAACCCGCGCTCCGGACCTCCGCCTCGACATTCCCCAACCTCGGCACCAGGCCCGTCGCGCACCCCACTTTCCCACACGTTACCGTTACCACTGTAGCTTCGCTATATATTCTTCGCTCAATCCTTCGCTCATTGTATTCTTGCCTCGATAGTGCAAACCTCGCTCGCTCACTCAAATTGCACTCGTAACACCAACCCAAAAACCCTAGACGCGAGAAGGGATTTAGTTGCATTAAATATTAAAAGACACTGCAGAGCATTTTCATATATGCAAAAAACGTACCGGCGTATCACAATTTCTGACTGCACTAAGTCCGGCCCAACAAACGGCATATCCTAACAGCGTGCACACATGCTGCTTTTACTATGTTTAGCTCCATAACTATGTACACGCCACAGATGCATGCATGCATGCATGCACGCACCAACACTACAGGGACAGGACAGTCGCAGTCTTGACCCTTCCCAGAATCGCTTCCTGCATCATCTCCCCATCGTCCTCCATGTCTGCACCATCCACATCATCGTCACCACCACCCTCGTCAGCATCTGCATCATCCACGCCAGCACAACCAATTCGATCGTCCATGTCATCCATATCAGAAACCCCTGTATTTTCCTCGTCACCCCATGTCCCTGATTCTACCCTCTCCACTCCTTCCTCCTCTTCCCACTCTCCATCCCCTCCCATCCCATCTTGTTCTCCCCTCCACCCTTTCTCTCCCTCATCCCCATCCCATTCACCCTCCAATTTTGTGTTCTTCATCCCACGCTCCTCTTCACTCTCCCTACCAACCCTCTGCCTCCCTTCTCCTCTCCCCTTGATCGCTCCTCCCTTCCAACCAGAGGAACAGAAGTCCACGTTGGCCCTCCTGCTGCCATCACCCCAAGCCTTCCTGCAACTCTATCCATGCCTCCCGCCGAACCTCCTGCCGAACCTCCTCCCGAGCCTCCGCCCGAGCCTCCGCCCGAACCTGCAAGGTCGCAGCATAGTGCATCCGAAGCTGGAAGGAGGGTACCGTCGGAGTTTTGGAGGTACCCTCCAAAGAGGAAGATTCGATTTTTTAGAATGGTGTGTTCAAAGTGAATGCGAGGGCAGCAGCGGGTGGAGAGGGAAGAGCGGAGCAGGAGCAGCAGCAGGAGCAGCAGGAACAGGAGCAAGAGCAGGAGCAGGAGGAAGAGGAGGGATGCGAGGACGCTGGTGCAGCTGCTGCTGCTGCTGCAGTCGGTGCTGTTGATGCTGCTGGTGCCTCCGCTGCTGCTGGTTCTGGCCTTGTCCCTGCTGCAGCTGTCCCTGCTGCTGGTGCTGCTGTTGCTGCTGCAGGGTTGCCAGCCCAAGGTGGTTACGAGTGGGGTGTGAGGCATAGGTAGGAGGCACCTGCAACAGCCATCCCATAACCACACAGCAACGACAAGGCCACAAGGCCAGTTCACATGCAGGAGGACACATATATATATAGAGCTAGACAAGCAAGAGCAGGTATATATATGTGACAGTACAAGCAAGGTCAAGAGGAGAGCAAGTGAGGCAAGACAGGTACAAGACCCAACTGAGTGCAGAAGCGCTGATGGTCACAAGGCGCAAGTGCCTTGGTGAACACATCAGCAGTGTTGGCCTCAGAGGCCACGTACGCAAGTCGCAACTGACCACGCTGCTGCAGCTCACGAGCAAGAAAGTAACGGAGAGCAATGTGCTTCGTTCTGTGCTCCAAGCGCTGCTCTCGACACAAGGCCAGCATGGCCTTGTTGTCTACGTACAGCACTGGAGGAGAACGAGGCTGCTCTCCAAGGTCAGTCAGCAGGTAGGTGAGCCAGCGAAGCTCCTGTGCAGCCATGGCCCCGGCGTAGATCTCAGCCTCACAACTGGAGCCGAGAACAGAGGACGAGCGAGTAGCCCGCCACGAGACAGAGCCGGAACCAAGACTGAAGGTGTAACCCTGCGACGACCGCTGCGTAGCCTGGTCGTCAGCCCAAGAAGCGTCCGCGTGCCCAGTGAGGACCACTGGACTCCGCCCTCCAAGCACTAGCCCCATGCCCGACGTACTGCACAAGTAGCGCAACACCCTCTTCGCTGCAGCCATGTGCTCTGGTCGGTGTCTCCCAGGAGCAACATAGCGTGCAAGAATGCTAAGAGGGTATGCAAGGTCAGGTCGTGTGCAGGTCATCAGGTACATGAGGCAGCCAACAAGCTCTGGGTACGGGCCACTCGACTCTACGGACTCATCCGAAGGCAGAGCTGAGAGCGAGTGGCGAGTAGACAGAGGAGTGGCCTGAGGCGAGGAGTACGTGAAGCCGAAGCGCTGAAGGACCTGCTGCACCATGTGTGACTGAGTCAAGGTAATGGTGCGGCGTGCTCTGTCCCGAGTGATCTGCAAGCCAAGGTAGCTGCGCAGTTCACCCAGGTCTGTGCACGTGTGTCTCTTCTGCAGCTCGGACTTCACGTAGGCTAGTCCAGCAGTGTCAGCTGTGGCAAAGACCAAGTCGTCGACGTACACGAGGATGTAGAACGGCGGCAAAGAAGTGTCGGTGCGCAGAAACAACGACGGGTCAGCAGTAGAGGGAGCAAACCCAAGAGCCGCAAGCGTAGTCCTCAGTGTGTCGTGCCACTCACGCGGTGCCTGGCGGAGACCGTAGACTGGCCGTCGGAGGCTCCACTGGGTGCCAGGAGGGAAAGTCCCAGTGAAGCCAGGTGGACGGCGCAGCCAGATCTCCTCGTGCAGGCTACCCTGCAAGAAAGCAGTGCTGAAGTCAAGAGAGTGGAGCTCGTAGTCGCGCTGAGCGGCTATGTGCAGCAGCACCCGAAGAGTGGTCATCTTCGGGGTGGGAGAGAAGGTCTGAAAGTAGTCAACTCCCTGCCGCTGACTGAAGCCACGAGCGACGTACCGCGCCTTGAAGACAGGTGGAGAGCCCGGCGGCCGCTTCACCCTGAAGATCCACATGCCACTGACGATGTTCGCCCCAGGAGGGGGCACCGCGTCAACGTAGGTGCCTGTGGACTTCCAGGACGCCATCTCTGCATCCATAGCTGCCTGCCACTGAGAGGAGTAGGGACCCTCTACGGCCTCCGCGTAAGAGCGCGGAGTCGGGATGTCTAGTGCATCCGGGTCTCCCTCAGGGGCAAGTAGTACGGACGCGAGATGAGGTGAAGCAGCAGCCAGACACTGGAACTCCTCCTGCCTGTCCTCAAGGACGTCCGTGCCAAGAGCACACTCACCCCCGACGGACGGAGGACAGACAGACGCAGACTCAGCAACAAGACCGGCAGCGTAGTCTAGACGACAGCGAGCAGCAAAGTCGACGAGCTCAGCAACAAGCGCAGACGCAGCAGTGGACTCAAAAGAGGGGTCAGTGACAACAGTAGCAAGGAGACGTGTGACAGTAGGACTAGCAGCACGAAGAGAGTCGGACTCTGGGTCGGTAAGTGCAGGAAGGGAGGACTCAGGAGGAGAAGGCAAAGGGGCACGCAGAGGAGCAGTGGACGGACGCAAAGACATCCGGTGCGTGCCAGGGACAGGAGGAGGACGCTGACGCGAACCGCGACCACTAGCGCGAGCAGCACGAACAGGCGACGCAGGACGAGACGCAGGTTCACGACGCTCAGCAAGACCTCCAGTGGGACCAGTGTAAGGAGAGGGAGCAGGAAGTGGGAGGCGGGCTCTAACTGGGACTGTGACTGAACAGGCGGTGGACACGCTGCAGGAGGAGGAAAGACCAAGAACCTGCTGTAGGAGTGGAACGAAGTACGGCCGAGGCCGCGCGGCGACTCCAGACACAGCAGGGACAGCACCCTCAGCAGCAGCACCAGCGCCAACAGCACCTCCAGCGGCAGGACCTCCAGCAGCACCAGCAGCACCCGCAGCAGGACCACCGCCAGGAAGGACAGCAGCAGTCTCAGCACCAACACCCGCAGCAGCTCCAGCTCCAGGCGGACCCGAGGGCCCAGCAGCTCCGGGACCAGCGGCACAAGTACCCTCAGCAGCCGAAGGAGCTCCAGCTCCAGCAGTACGTCTCCAGCGGCGAGCAAACCACTCGCGCAGCTCCTGTGGAGAGAGGGGCTCCCGCCGAGGCGAAGCACCCGGAGAACCGCCAGGTCCCGCACCGCCAGACGCCACAAGGGGAGGTCCAGTGGCCGCAGGCTCCGCAGCTCCAGGCTCAGCAGCTCCAGACGCAGCACCCCCTGGCTCAGCACCCCCAGTCGCAGCACCCCCAGGCTCAGCACCCCCAGACTCCGCACCCCCAGGCTCAGCACCCCCAGTCGCAGTACCCCCAGGCTCAGCACCCCCAGACTCAGCACCCCCAGGCTCAGCACCCCCAGGCTCAGCACCCACGCGCGTAGCACCCCCAGAGTCAGCACCCCCAGGCTCAGCACCCGCAGCAGGACCAGAGTCACCAGCAACCTCGACCGGCTCGACTGCGTCTACCTGGGACACACCTGAAGGGGCAGGACCCTGAGGGGGAAGGGGGTCTACCGGGGGGGGGACCTGGCACAAGGAAGTGCGGTGGCGGGGGGAGGGAAGGAGTGCGGTAGGGGAAGAGGCGGTAGAAGGGGACTGACTCGTCGAACGTGACGTCCTGGGAGGACAGAACACGACGAGAGGAGGGGTGGTAGAACTGCCACCCTGGGGCGTCAGGGGGGAAGCCGAGGAAGACACAGGGAGCAGCACGAGGGGACAGCTTGTCCGCAGACAAGTCGCGGACAAACGCCCGAGATCCCCAGACACGGAACGCAGACGCATCCCCGACCTTCCCCGTCCACAGCAGAGCTGGGGAGGTCTCCGGCCGGGAGACCCTGGGGTGAAGGTTGATCTGATGCGCCGCGTACCGAACCGCAAACGGCCACAGAAAATGGGGGGCAGCCGCATGCATCATGGACGTACGAGCGACGTCCATGACCATGCCAATGCGGCGCTCAGCAATCCCATTTTGCTGTGGAGAGTCCGGAAGCGTAAAGGTCTGGCGGATGCCTCGTGCACGACAGTAGGCTCGCAGAAGGCCAGAGGAGAACTCTCCACCTCGGTCAGAGTGCAGACGCAGAACAGGAAAGTCCGAGCCGAAGCTCCTCCTGAGCTGGAGACGAGCTGCGCGGATCCAGTCGATCAACACCTCAGTGACATCACCCTTGCTGCGCAAGGGGAAGACTGTGGTGTAACGCGAGTAGTCGTCAACCACCAGCAGGAAGTAGCGCTCGTGACCCTGCCCACGGACGCGGGCCGGGCCCCACACGTCCATGTGAAGCGTCTGCAGAGGAGCCTCTGTCGGGGGAAACTGGGAGGAGTGAGGGGCAGCCCGGAGCCGCCCCTCGACACAGGGGACACAGGAAGGTCCGGGTTCCCGAAGGAAGGGGAGGGAGAGACCGGGGAAGACCAGAGACAAGGACACGGGAAGCCATGCCCCGAAGACGAGGCAAGGAGGGGTGGCCAAGACGGTGGTGCCACAGGAGAGTCTCCTGAGACAGGCGGCGACACGAGCAGGGGGCAGACTCAGGACCAGACCTGGACGCAGCAGCAAACACCTGACCCGACGCAGCTACCTGGCCAGACGCAGGGACAGGAGGAGACTCAGTGGTCAGGGTGTAGAGACTCGACCCCGGCCGACGCGAAAACGTGGCCAGGTGTCGGCCTGTGCGGGCGTCCGAGCAGTGGGTCACCCGCTGACTCGCAGGAGTAAACTGGTGAACCCCCGCATCCTGCAGGTCAGCACCACTCACCAAGTTCGTCGAGAACGAGGGGAGGTACAGACCAGACAAGGTGCCCGAGGGGGCAGCCGGACACGGGAGGACAGTGGAGAAGTGAGAGAGGACAGGACCCCCAGAGGGGTCAGCCAGGGAGACTGCAACCGGCCGGCCAAGCGGCGTGAGTGTGGTGCGGTCTCGAAAGAAGGAGCGAGAAGCCCCTGAGTCAAGCGTGAAGGTGAGGGAGGCCGAAGCCGACGCAGTACCTGAGAGCGCAGCCTCACCAGTACCTGAGAGTGCAGACGCACTGGCACCTAGAGCAGCAGCCGCAGAAGTACCTAGCGCAGCAGTACCAATGCCCGGGTCGGGCGGGAAACACCGGTAACAGTCACCCTCCTCACTAATAGTCACAGCATACATGGCAGCAAGGATAGCATCAAAGTCAAGATCAAAGATAGCTACGCCAGCCCTAGACAGCTCTCCCCAACGGGGAATCTCACTAGCCTCGGGGAACTGCTGACGCCAAGCGTCCGTCAGGCGGCCAAAGCAGCGCTGGGTGGGGTGGGCACCCCCACACTGCTCACCCGCGCGGTCGCCGGAACGAAGGACGTAGGTGCACGGACCAAAACCCCCACCCCGCTGACGCTGCGTGTACCACTCACGGAGCTGCTGGGGCGGGGGGATGTCCCGCGAACGCTGCTGCTGCTGCTGCTGCTGACGCTGGCCACCACCAGAGCCGCTACGCTGCGGGGCACCACCCCGACCAGCTCCACCCCCTCCGCCACCGCCGCCTCCACCTCCACCACCACCGCTGCCTCCGCTCCCACCGCTGCCGCCACCACCGCCTCCTCCTCCGCTGCTGCCACCGCCACCACCGCCCCCGCCACCACTCCCACCGCCACCCCCCACTCCCTCCGCCGCCTCCACCGCCACCTCCACCGCCCCCGCCAGTTCCACCCGCGCCCTTGCCCCCCTTGCCCCTGCCAGGGCGGCGTCTCCCGCTAGGGGCAGACGCCGCGCAGACCGACTCAAGACCAAGCAGGTCGGCAGCAGCAGCAGAGGCAACAGAGGGCAGCAGGGGGGAAGGAGAACACCCCTCAAAGATGGGGGTGCGAGGGTCACCACGAGAGGCTCCTACAGCGACGATGCTCTTCTCCGCCGCCAGGAGGGACTTCTCGAGGAGGTCGACAGTGAGGGTGGTGGGACAGACTGAGAGGAAGTGGTCCCTGACTACGCGAAGGGAGTCAGGGAGGCGTGTGACTATGTAATAGAGAGTGATGTACATGGGGGGGGGGTTCTTGGCGCAGAACTCAGCAGGAAGGGCGGCGCGGGTAGCGAGTGTCACTAGTGCGGAGGTGCGTAATGAGGTCAGCGACAGTGGGAAAGGCAGCAAGGTCAGGAAAGAGGTACGGTAGCATGA
Source organism: Closterium sp. Naga37s-1 (assembly GCA_947471745.1). Lineage (NCBI taxonomy): Eukaryota > Viridiplantae > Streptophyta > Zygnematophyceae > Desmidiales > Closteriaceae > Closterium > Closterium sp. Naga37s-1. Next base: position 23,248 of record CANJKZ010000884.1, read on the forward strand.
GGCGGCTCAGGGCAGCAGTGGCAGGGGAAGAGTAGCGCGCAACTACAGCGTCGTACAAGGTCTGAGCACTCTTGTACTGACTAAAGTGCGCGCGCTCAGTGGTAGGCAGGTGGCGACGCACAGCAAGACGTGCAGCAGCATCGCGGGTGGCCCACTGAGAGCGAACAGTGGGGTCAGCATCAGCAGCAGGGGCAGGAGAGGCGCCAGAGGTGAGGTCAAAGAGGGAAAGACCGTCCGCCCTATCGCACTGTAAGAACAGCTGCAGGTCGTCGACCCAGACCTCAAAGTCAATGGCTCGACCCTCAGCGTCAAAAGCAAGGACACTAGGGGTAGCCATGACGACGACAGTGTAGTAGTGCAAGCAGTAGGGGAAGGGCACGCAGTAACAGTGGTGCTGTGCTCACCAGGCAGGGCAGGTCGGGCGGCTCGGCAGTAGGGCGGCCCGGCGGCTGGGCGGCTCAGCGGCTCGGCTGCTGGGCGGCTCGGCTCCCGGGCGGCTCGGCGGCAGGGCGGCTCGGCGGCAGGGCGGCTCGGCGGCAGGGCGGCTCGGCGGCTCGGCTCCCGGGCGGCTCGGCGGCTCGGCTCCCGGGCGGCTCGGCGGCAGGGCGGCTCGGCGGCAGGGCGGCTCGGCTCCCGGGCGGCTCGGCTGCTGGGCGGCTCGGCGGCAGGGCGGCTCGGCGGTCGTAGGCGGCGGGGCCGGTGAGGATAGGCGGCGGGGCCGGTACCGTAGGCGGCGGGGCCGCGAAGTGGGGCGGCGGGGCCGCGTAGGTGAGGGCGGCGGGGCCGCAAAGTGAGGGCGGCGGGGCCGCGACGTGAGGGCGGCGGGGCCGCGAAGGTGAGGGCGGCAGGGCCGCGTAGGCAAGGGCGGCGAGGCCGCGACGTGAGGGCGGCGGGGCCGCGACGTGAGGGCGGCGGGGCCGCGTAGGTGAGGGCGGCGGGGCCGCGTAGGCAAGGGCGGTGGGGCCGCGACGTGAGGGCGGCGGGGCCGCGACGTCGAGGGCGGCGGGGGCCGCGACTTATGGGCGGCGGGGCCGCGTAGGTGAGGGCGGCGGGGCCGCGACGTGAGGGCGGCGGGGCCGCGACTTAAGGGCGGCGGGGCCGCGTAGGTGAGGGCGGCGGGGCCGCGACGTGAGGGCGGCTGGGCCGCGACGTAAGGGCGGCGGGCTCGCGTAGGTAAGGGCGGCGCAACGGGCCGCTAGGGGCGACACGGAGGGTCGCTAAAAAAAAAAGGAAAGCGCGCCTCGGGGCGCGCTTCGGTGGGCCCTAGAAACAGTCCCTAGGAGGGGACCTGCTCTGATTCCATGTGGGAAGGAGAACGCGAATGAATGAACTATGAATGAAGTGAGTACATATAGGAAACCCTAATTGGGTTGTACCCCCTATGGGATACCCCACTATAGCCTACACAACAGCATAAGCTATATAATGTTCTGACAGGGGGGAGAAAGAGCATGCTGCCTTCTCTACCCTGAAAAACGTCCTCTGTTCACCGCCCGTACTGCGCATTGCCGACCCACACCGCCCATTCGAAGTGGTTACCGACGCAAGCGACATCGCCATTGGAGCCGTACTGCTACAAGATTTCGGCAACGGTTTACAGCCCATCGCATACGAGTCACGAAAACTGCATTCGCCCGAGAAGAATTACCCGATACACGATCGCGAAATGCTTGCGATCGTGCATGCATTCAAAGTGTGGCGCTGTTACTTGACTGGCGCCGACGTGACAGTACGGACAGACCATAAATCACTACAGTACCTCCGCGCACAACCCCACCTCAACCCACGACAAATTCGCAGGCTCGACTACCTCGAGCCAAATTTTCAATACAAGGTCACCTACAAAAAGGGGGCATCGAACATCGTCGACGAGTTAACCCGGCCCACAGCCCAACTCCACGCCATACTACTCGCCCAGACCAGCCCACTCCTGACGGGCCTAATTACCCACAGTTATCAAACGGACCCATTTTTCACGGGCGGAAATTCGCAGTAGTTTGCAGCGGCAAGAGCAGTCTATTACGTAAAAGCCGGCACCGATCGAATCTAGGTACCAGACTACACACTTCTACGGGAATTGCTGTTACAAGAGGCACACGACGGAGTCACCTCAGGCCATTTCAGAGTAAAGAAAACACGGCAGGAGCTGCAGCGGTATTATTACTGGCCCGAAATGCTGACCGACGTGCAGCGACACGTGGCATCGTGTCCCACCTGCCAACTCATGAAATCATCATGGAAGCGACCGGCAGGGCAGTTGCAGCCGATACCACCCCCAGAGCGTGCTTGGCAGCAGGTGACGATGGACTTCGTCACGGGGTTACCGGCCGGAGCAAGTGGGAACGACGCGATCCTGGTCGTCGTCGATCGGCTGACGAAAATGGCACATTTCGCAGGCTGCAAAAAATCAATCACAGCCGAAGAAACGGCCCGCCTCTTCATCTCAACCATCGTTCGATTACACGGGATACCAGCGGCAATCATCAGCGACCGCGATACGAATTTTACCAGCAATTTCTGGCGGAATCTGTGGCAGCAGTTCGGCACGAGACTGCAGTTCAGTTCTTCGTACCACCCCGAGACCGACGGACAGACAGAACGGACAAATCAGACCATGGAACAGTTAATCCGAGCCACGTGCGACGACCCTGTTAAGATTAGGAGATTATGCAGTACTTAGGTTTAGGAGAGGTTTAGCAAGGAGAATCATGGAGGGAGAAGTTTGGCCAAAAGAGAGGCTTTCATTATGAAGTTGGGAGTACAAATAGGAAGGAGAGGAAGGGGAAAAGGGTACACCACCAGCAGTTGAACCTAATATCTAACTAATACACTAGCAAGCTGTAGGCAGTTATAACAGGATATGCAAATATAATTCAACACACCCCCGTAATTGCCTACGGCTATAGCTAGTGGTGTCTGGCACCAGGTCGCCTGGAGAGCGGTTGCTGTAGCTGGGATAGGCACAGAAACAGCGGTGGCTGACCGGCAGCACCTGTGAATGCCAGGACGGAGGAGGGCGCGGAGAGCGCGGAGGAGGGCTGGGATAGCCGGAGGGCGAAGGATGCCGGTCGCTCGCCATCTACGAGCAAACACAACTGTTGGTGAGGAGGAGGAAGCTGGTGGTGGTGCACAGGAGGAGAGCAGAGGAGAGGCGGCTGGAGGAGAGGAGAGAGGAGGAGGAGATGCGGCTGTAGGAGAGGAGAGTGGAGGAGGAGATGCGGCTGGAGGAGAGGAGAGGAGAGAGGAGGAGGAGATGCGGCTGGAGGAGAAGAGGAGAGGAGAGGAGAGGAGAGGAGAGGAGAGGAGGTGGCTGGCGCGGCAGAAGCTCTCCCGCCACCCCCTCATCCCCCTCCCCCCCATGCGCTGGCGCTGGCGGAAGTGCTGGCGCTGGGCGCTGGCGTCGCGCTGGCGCTGGCGCCCGCCCTTGGCGCTGGCGCTGGCGCCCGCCGTCGGCGCTGGCGTCCGCGCTGGCGCTGGCGACCGCCGTTGGCGCTGGCGCTGGCGCCCGCCGTTGGCGCTGGCGCTGGCGCCCGCCGTTGGCGCTTGCGCTGGCGCCCGCCGTCGCCTCGCTGGCACGCTCGCCACTGGCAGAGCGCGACGGGGCAGGCGAAAGGGGGCAGCGCGACGGGTGCTGCAAAAGCAGCGGATTTCGAGCCAGCAGCGGATTTCGCGCTACTAGCAGTAACAGCCATGCCAGCAGCACAATAAGTCGCCATGGCAGATCGCGGGTTTGGTGGGCCCATGAAAAACGAGGTCCTAGGAGGGACCACTCTCTGATATCATGTTAAGATTAGGAGATTATGCAGTACTTAGGTTTAGGAGAGGTTTAGCAAGGAGAATCATGGAGGGAGAAGTTTGGCCAAAAGAGAGGCTTTCATTATGAAGTTGGGAGTACAAATAGGAAGGAGAGGAAGGGGAAAAGGGTACACCACCAGCAGTTGAACCTAATATGTAACTAATACACTAGCAAGCTGTAGGCAGTTATAACAGGATATGCAAATATAATTCAACAGACCCAACCACCTGGGAACAGCAACTGCCACTCATCGAATTCGCGTACAACAACTCGCCATCCGCCACGACCCAATAGTCATCGTTTTATCTGAACTACGGACAAGACCCTATAGTAACCATGACCCCGAATCCCGACAACCCAGTACCACGGGCGCAACAATTCGCAGAAATATTACAGGCAGCACGAACCAGGGCAGCTGAGGCAATCAAAAAGGCCAACGTCATCGCTAAGCGCAACGCCGACCGCCAACGCAGACCCGTCACTTACCGTACCAGCTCGACGACTTAGTTTTACTCGACACTCAAAACCTCCGCCTGCCCATCACCCCAAAACTCCGCCCCCGATATTGCCGGCCATTTCGCATCAGCCACATGATCACACCTGTCACCGCCCACCTCCTCCTCCCTGCTGACTGGTACGTCAGCCCATCCTTCCACGTCAGCCTGCTTCGCCCCTACATCCCATCCACCAGCCAACTGGCCCGAAATCGCCCGGCCAGCATGACACGACCACCGACAGTACCAGTCATCACGTCCGAGAATATTCTGAGCCACAGAGTTCGTGACCCACGAGGAGCTCAAAGGGTCGAATTCCTGATCCGCTAGAGAGACCGCACGCCCACCGAGGACAATTGGGTTCCCCTGGACAGAATCGAAAACCACCCTGTCCTCACCGAGTATCTGCGCAGCCGGAATTTCCGGGATGTACATGCGCTTTCGTAAGAAAGGCCTCCTTAGGGGGGAGGTAGTGTAAGGAAAATCCCTTTTCCTTACTTCGCGTCCCTGCTTAGCGCGTACACCACTGTTCCCGCCAACAGCACCCCACAATAATCCGTTACCATACCACTCGCGACATTCGCCTCGACCCCATTCCCGCCACTGTTCACGATGCGACCCAACCTTACGGTTCGGTTGGTAACCCGCGCTCCGGACCTCCGCCTCGACATTCCCCAACCTCGGCACCAGGCCCGTCGCGCACCCCACTTTCCCACACGTTACCGTTACCACTGTAGCTTCGCTATATATTCTTCGCTCAATCCTTCGCTCATTGTATTCTTGCCTCGATAGTGCAAACCTCGCTCGCTCACTCAAATTGCACTCGTAACACCAACCCAAAAAACCCTAGACGCGAGAAGGGATTTAGTTGCATTAAATATTAAAAGACACTGCAGAGCATTTTCATATATGCAAAAAACGTACCGGCGTATCACAATTTCTGACTGCACTAAGTCCGGCCCAACAAACGGCATATCCTAACAGCGTGCACACATGCTGCTTTTACTATGTTTGGCTCCATAACTATGTACACGCCACAGATGCATGCATGCATGCATGCACGCACCAACACTACAGGGACAGGACAGTCGCAGTCTTGACCCTTCCCAGAATCGCTTCCTGCATCATCTCCCCATCGTCCTCCATGTCTGCACCATCCACATCATCGTCACCACCACCCTCGTCAGCATCTGCATCATCCACGCCAGCACAACCAATTCGATCGTCCATGTCATCCATATCAGAAACCCCTGTATTTTCCTCGTCACCCCATGTCCCTGATTCTACCCTCTCCACTCCTTCCTCCTCTTCCCACTCTCCATCCCCTCCCATCCCATCTTGTTCTCCCCTCCACCCTTTCTCTCCCTCATCCCCATCCCATTCACCCTCCAATTTTGTGTTCTTCATCCCACGCTCCTCTTCACTCTCCCTACCAACCCTCTGCCTCCCTTCTCCTCTCCCCTTGATCGCTCCTCCCTTCCAAACCAGAGGAACAGAAGTCCACGTTGGCCCTCCTGCTGCCATCACCCCAAGCCTTCCTGCAACTCTATCCATGCCTCCCGCCGAACCTCCTGCCGAACCTCCTCCCGAGCCTCCGCCCGAGCCTCCGCCCGAACCTGCAAGGTCGCAGCATAGTGCATCCGAAGCTGGAAGGAGGGTACCGTCGGAGTTTTGGAGGTACCCTCCAAAGAGGAAGATTCGATTTTTTAGAATGGTGTGTTCAAAGTGAATGCGAGGCAGCAGCGGGTGGAGAGGGAAGAGCGGAGCAGGAGCAGCAGCAGGAGCAGCAGGAACAGGAGCAAGAGCAGGAGCAGGAGGAAGAGGAGGGATGCGAGGACGCTGGTGCAGCTGCTGCTGCTGCTGCAGTCGGTGCTGTTGATGCTGCTGGTGCCTCCGCTGCTGCTGGTTCTGGCCTTGTCCCTGCTGCAGCTGTCCCTGCTGCTGGTGCTGCTGTTGCTGCTGCAGGGTTGCCAGCCCAAGGTGGTTACGAGTGGGGTGTGAGGCATAGGTAGGAGGCACCTGCAACAGCCATCCCATAACCACACAGCAACCACACAGCAATCAGGGGCAACCACACAGCAATCAGGGGCAACCACACAGCAATCAGGGGCAACCACACAGCAATCAGGGGCAACCACACAGCAATCAGGGGCAACCACACAGCAATCAGGGGCAACCACACAGCAATCAGGGGCAACCACACAGCAATCAGGGGCAACCACAGAGCAATCAGGGGCAACCACACAGCAATCAGGGGCAACCACACAGCAATCAGGGGCAACCACACAGCAATCAGGGGCAACCACAGAGCAATCAGGGGCAACCACATAGCAATCAGGGGCAACCACACAGCAATCAGGGGCAACCACACAGCAATCAGGGGCAACCACACAGCAATCACACAGCAACCACACAGCAACCACACAGCAACCACACAGCAATCAGGGGCAACCACACAGCAATCAGGGGCAACCACACAGCAATCAGGGGCAACCACACAGCAATCAGGGGCAACCACACAGCAATCAGGGGCAACCACACAGCAATCAGGGGCAACCACACAGCAATCAGGGGCAACCACACAGCAATCAGGGGCAACCACACAGCAATCAGGGGCAACCACACAGCAATCAGGGGCAACCACACAGCAATCAGGGGCAACCTCACCCAGCAAACAGGGGCACACAGTCCAGATAAGTTGATTGGGTCAGAAAGGTGAAAGAACGATGGTGAGGGGCGGGGAGGGGAAGTGGTAACGCGATGGAACAAGCAGTGGCAAGCAGGAAAGAGAGAGGTGATGAAATTGCTGCGGAAAAACTCTCACCTTGCGACCTCTTGCCATCCGCTCACCTGTAACACCTTCCTCCCTTAGGTAACCGCGTCATAGACATGTAAGCAGCCCTCCCGGCGCCACACCAGGAAGCGAGGCACACACCCCACGCCCCACCGCGCTGCTGCATGCTCCAGCAGCCACGTCTCGGGGTGAAGCCCCTCGCCCGGGGGAAGAGAGACCCATTGGTGTGAGGCAGGGTCGTACATGCACACTAGGTACGGCGAGCGGGCGGAGGAGGGGCCGGGGGTGCCTGTGGTGGTGCTTGTGTTTGGGATGGTGTTGTTGGGGGTCCAGACGCCGCGAGCATCAGCAGCAGCAGGAGGAGGAGGAGCAGCAGGAGGGTTCAGAGCAGCCGCAGCAACAGCAGCTGCAGCAAGAGAGGTGTTCCTGTGGGTGAAAGCTGCAGTCTCAAAATTAGCAGCATTAGCGGCACCAGCTCTGGTACCACCCAGGTCAAGCCCACCACCAACACCACCACGCAGCAGCAGAGGCTCACCAGCAGCATCGGCAACCGAAACCCTAAACTGGTTCCTCCCAAGCAGAAACAGCCTCCCTGCCAGCACCACGCCACTACACTCATAACACGCCATTGGCATTTCCGGAACTCTCTCCCACACATCTGCCTTCAGATCGTACATTTCGACAGAAGAGAGGGGTTCGCACGCTCTCCCTCTCTCCCACAGCCGCCCTCCTGCTACAATCACCTTGCCTTTAATCACTCCGAACGCGAACCCCACCCGGCCCTGGTACATAGGCGCGGCACGCACCCACGCATCCCGGACCGGGCTGTACCTCCAGACCTGGACCTCACGTTCGGCAAGCTCAGGGTCGGGAAAAGAAGCTCCAGGGTCGGCAGTACTAGCAGTACCACCAGCAGCAGCGGCACCGTCAATTGCAGCAACAGCAGCCGCTGCTGCTGCGGCCATAGAGGCTCGGTCTGGGGCTGCATCTGAGCCTCGGGTCCAGACCCGGTGCCGAGCCTTTGCCGAACCTCGGACGGCAAAGAGGAGGAGTTCCGAGCCTAAGGCTTGGAGGCGGCAGTCCCAAAGCGTGCTTGTTTCAGTAGGGTTGGCGAGTTGGGAAGGCAGGGGGGAAAGAGGATAGAGGGAGTTGGAGGGAGGGTGAAAGCCCACCAAGCGAAGGCAAGAGGGAGAGGAAGGAGAGGAGGAGGAAGAAGAGGAGGGGGAGGAGGAGGAGGAGGAGGAGGAGGTAGAGGAGGAAGAGGAGGATAAGCAATCTGGCAGGGATGAAGACGGCGAGAGAGTGGTGGGCTGAGTTGCCCTGGAATACGCTCCAGTTGAGCCTGTGTTGTTACGGCTCCTTGTGCTGCCTGTGCTAGCTGCCTCTGTGCTCGTTGCTGGTGTGGCAGAACGAACAGCCGGGCCACTCCTGCTTGTGCGGCGCGAGCTGGAGGAGAGGGGCGGTTTCTTTATGCTTGATCTCGCTGCTGCTGAACTTTTGCTTGCACCTGCTGCTGATGCTGCTGCTGCACCTGCTGATGCCGATGAGAAAACAGCAGATGAGGCTCGTGGGATGGAGGAGGTATTTCGAGGAAGGTGAGGCGCGGAGGGAGCGGAGGAGGTGGAGTGAGAGGAGGAGGTAGATGGATGGGAGGAGGTAGATGGATGGGAGGAGGTAGATGGATGGGAGGAGGTAGATGGATGGGAGGAGGTAGATGGATGGGAGGAGGTGGAAGGGGAGGAGGAGGGAGGTACTCCAAGGTCGGAGATGGAGAGCGTGGGGAGGGAAAAGCGCGTGTTGAGGGAAAACTGCAGGCCCCTACCTGTTGACACAGGTGGAGAATCTGTTGACACTGATCCCTTGCCCTTGCCCTTGCCCTTACCCTTTTCCTCCCTGCTCCATCCCCATCCACCCTCTCTTATCAGACCACTCACTCTCTCACTGCTCTCAACCGCTTCCTTTCCCTTCCCTCCTCGCTCCCCCATCCGCCCCTCACCCCCCCCCCCTGCTGCTGCTGCTGCTGCTGCTGCTGCTGCTGCTGCTGCCCGTTCCACTCCCTCCTATCTCATCCCTGTTAGCGCTTCTGCTTCTGCTCCTGCCTACGCCACACTCCTCCCCTCTTCCCTTGCTTTTCCCTGTACCGCCCCAATTGCTTCTGCTTCTCCCCTCCTCTCCCCCCCTGCTTAGACCACTGGTGCTACCACTGCTGCTTCTGACGCAGCTGCCACGTGGATTCCTATCGCCCACTGATCCGCCACCTGCCACCCTGCTTCGACTAGCAGTAGCCATGCTGCTACTGTTATCACTCCACCTACTAACTCTGCTGATTATTCCGCTGCTGCTTCTTTCCCTCCTGTTGCTGCTGCCGAAGCTGTTTCTTTCCCTCCTCTCCTCACTTCGCCCTCTGCTCTCTCTACCTGTCTCCCTCTCCGCCATAGCCCTCCCCCTTCCTTCCCCACTCCCCCTCCTCCCCTCCGCCCCACTCCTCCCCCTTCCCTCCACACTCCCATCACCAGCACCAACCCCATCGTCCCCATTCCAAGGCACAACCATAAACACCCACTCATCGAACCTCTTGCTCCTCTTCCTCAGCTCCCGAACCTCCTCCCCAGCCAGATCTCGCTCCCAGGCTCGGCAAACAGACCGGCCCGATGCAAGGTTCAGCCATGGAAGTCGGGAAAGGATGTCCAACCCAACATCATCGGGCAGGTTCGCAAACAGGCCCGGGACAGCCTCGGCCTCAGGACCGGGAGAATCCTGGCCGAGGAACTTCACTCCAGGTTCAAGTCCAAGTTCGGACTTAGGTCCGGGTCCAGGTTCGGTTCCAGGTTCGGCATGTGGTTCGGGTTGAGCCTGCTGCTGATGGTGAAACTCAGCTTTAGGTTCGGGTTCGAGTTCGGTAAGCGTCGCTCCATGGTTGGTTTGCCCTGTTGACCCATCCATGGCATCATCATTATCATCCATGGCATCATCATTATCATCCATGGCAGGACCCTTGCCAGGTGGTATACACCCTGCATGTGGTGGGATCCGTGGTGGTATCCGTGGTGGGGTCTATGTGGTATGCCACCACCTTGCATGGCGTCAACACCCATAGCATCACCTCTCACAGCATCAACTCCCGAGCCGTCCTTGCCCTCATGCTGCTGCTCATCATTCCGCATGGCATCATAGGAAACGGTATCAAGACCACTAGCTTCATGGCCCCTGCTGTGACTCACACCATCTTCTGTCCAATGCACCCCCACATCCCCCTCCCCCCCGAGAAACGGCCATGGCACCACAGCAGGCAGGCACACTCGCGCACACGCCCCTTTACATGCCACAGCTGAAGCTGACTCAATGCACATGACAGGTTGAATGGAAGCAGAGTCGATGGCACCAGACTTGTGAACTTCCCCAAGCCCGATGGAAGGAAGGTTCCCAGCAGCTGCCAGGCATGGCCAGTGTATGGCGCTGCTGGTGGCGTCGGCAGCAGCGGCAGCAGTGGCAGCAGGAGCAGGAGCAGCAGCAGCAGCAGCAGCAGCAGCAGCAGCAGCAGCAGCAGCAGCAGCAGCAGCAGCAGAATGGTGCATGCTGTTATGTCCTGATTGAAAGCTGTTGGATCTTTCACTGCTGCAATCCCCACCCTCCGCTGCACTGCCACTCCCAACAAGACCGTCAATTTCACCATCGTAATTGCTGACATCAGCATCAGCATCAGCACCATCATCAGCACCATCACCACAGCCAGCACCATCATCATTACCATCCTGATCACTGTCATCCACGTCAGCATCCGCATCATAGAACAGTGCATTGTCATCCTCGTCATCACCATTTTCTGCTGACGCATCATTAGTCTCTGCCACGTCAGCAGCAGCCACGACATCACCATGCACGTCACTGCCAATGCTGTAATACCTGCTGCTGCCAATACTCAATCCTCTGCTCCTCCTGCTCTCGCCTCCTTCCCTCCTCGCCCTGCTGCTGCTCCTCCTCCTCCCACCAGGAGCCGAGTTACCGTCTGCAATACTGGTGCTCCTGGTGTTGGCACTGCGAACGACGTTACTGTTTGTCGTAGTGCTGCTGATGTTGCTGCTGCTAGTAGAAACAGCCTCACGGTCACATCCGTTATTATCACCGCCTTCTGCAGACTCATCCAGACCCTTCCCACCCGCTATAGGCACAACCCTCCTCGCCCTCCTCCTGCCACCACCCTGGCCACACACACCCAGCAACCGCACCCTCCTTATAATCCCACCTCGCTGCTTCTCACAACCATCACCATCACATTCTTTGCCTTTACCCTTGCGTCTGTCATTGCCTTTGCCCTGACTCCTATCACAAATCCCATCTGGGGTGTTTTGCTCGTCTACCCTCGGGGGACTTTCACAATAAACACCACGTGACTGGCTCCTGCTGTCGTGAATGCCTTTCTTTGCCAAAGTAGCAAACGATCTCCTGCTTCTGCTGCCGCCCGCTCTCTTGCTGCACAGCCAGCAAGAAGGATCGCTGGGAGAGGTTGCTGCTGCTGTTGACGATGATGCTGACGTGGATGATGTTGTTGCTGACGTGGAAGATACTGCATCTGACGTGGCTGATGCTGTTGCTGACGTGGACGGCAGCTGGGACGAGCGGCGGGAGGAGAGAGGGGAGGAGAGGAGCAGAGGGAGGAGGATTGATCTCACACGGTGATGGGGACAGACAGGAGCCCGCACGGAGGTTGCGATGGACGGCTGTGATTCATTCAACCGATCTGATTGTGCTGATCGACGGCTGAGAGCGGCTTCACCAGGATTCGAACCAGAGCCATCCGCGTTATAAGCTGGCTCGCATGCCATAGCTACGTGCAGACAGGTTACGCGGAGGTACGGAACGGTACGAATTCTCCCTCGAATTGCTTCCCCCGCTTGCACTGATGCTACTTATGCCATAACAATTGAAACTGCGAAAGAGATTTCAAACGACTGAAATCGAGAAGAGGTGCGCGCAACGACAAGCCACCCGTCCTGCTCGATTTTGACTACCGAGCAATCCATTCTTCTCGAATCTACGGCCGCCATGACATGAACGATTCGTCCACGCGATCAGCCCCAGTCGCCTCGACGACTCCAATCGCGCAGAGCGCGCCTCGCGATAGGTCGCGAAGTGGCGCGAAAGCCTACGACGATATGAAATTCGGGCCTTGCGACAGCCTCGGACGGTCTGGCGTTAGGCGCGGCGTCGTCGCCAGGCGCGTGACAAGCCATGTTCAGATTCGGATGATGGTCACACCGAGGACCTAGGGAACGCCGTGGATGGGGAATCCTAGAGATTGCTTGCCATGTTTGCAGCTGCCTCCCATGAACAAATGCTCGGTTGGAGAATGCGAAGTGGCTTTGTTGAGAGTGGGTGTGATGATGATGATCGGTAGGGGCAATTTGAAGAACGGAGAGATTGTAGGCGGGAATTACATACGCGTTAATGTTCTATCTGGCATCCTGTAAAGTGGTGTGGTTCTGTTGGTGTGTAGTACACATATGTGTGCAGGGTTCAAACTGCGGTTTAGAGTTTTACAAAACTGCTTTTCCCGACTAGTCCACTCCCGTAACCTAAATCGGGTACAGATTCTCATTTGATCATCCAGCGAGCAGCGAATCAAACAGGAACTAGGCGATGAAAGCACCATGCCCACGCGCTGCAGGGATCTTTTTACGCGGCGCAGGGATCTTTTTACGCGGCGCTTTGGGGTTGCCAGAACCAGAATCAGTGATTTATGGCTGGTCAGGCACAGTACTGATGTGACTGCTAGTGGTCGGTGACTAAACGGTGGCAATTCCTCTTCAGTTCTTCCTAGTACTCAATCTCATCATACTAGGTACACCGAGACCCCTGCTAAGATAGATCGAATGGCATTCAGCAACAGCTACTCATCTGTAACCCTAAACTCGCGAATTCGATCCTTCCGTGTCGCATTCTCCCAGAGCTCCTCGACGCGGCGCGTACCGCGTCAGTCCGTGACGAAGGTCTCAAGCTCGTTGACACGTGTCACAACATCAGTGGTCTGTAGAGCTCGCACTAAACCCGATGCTATGACGGAAAGAGATATGAGTTTCCAACCTTCAGCATCACCCGGCAATGACCGAACAGGATCCGGCCAATCAGAAGCCAGTGCGGATCGGTGGTTGTCTAATCGCAGCCGTACATTCGGGCCTTCGGTGATCGTGGAGGTAACTCGGCTGGCGAAGAAGAGAGGAGCCATCAACCTGGGGGAAGGTAATCCCAAGGCTAGGTATTCTGAAAAAGAAGAACATTTTCAATTGTTTTTTGTTCAGAGGTGACGCCGCTATCAAAGACGTAAGGAGCCATTAATCTTAAAGAGAGATGCTCAAGGTTGCATATGCCCTCGGATTGTTAGTGGTGTGCCTTGATAAGTAACCGGGTTATGAAACGGCTTGAACCTAGTAGACTCTCTAAGACGTTTTAAGATCCATTAGTTGCATACGACGGTCTGTAGTATGACTAGTTGATGATGGCCTAAGAAACAGGAATGTTGATGACATCATGGGATGTGTGACCTCAATGTGCATGGCATGGCATGGCGTGGCACGGCATGGTATGGAACGGCATGGTATGGAACGGCATGGTATGAAATGGTATGGCATGGCATGGCATGGAATGGTATGGCATGGCATGGCATGAAATGGTATGGCATGGCATGGCATGAAATGGTATGGCATGGCATGGCATGGCTATGGTGGCACCATCTATTCAGGTTTCCCCGACTATGCTGCACCTTCAGCTCTCAAGGAAGCAGGGATGGCTGCCATTGCTGCTGACGTGAACCAATACGAGTGAGTGATCAATGCATCGCATGGCATGGCATGGCATGGCATGGCATGGCATGGCATGGCATGGCAAAAGACATCGCACCATCTGCTTCAGTGTTTCCTGACTATGCTGCTCCTCCAGTTCTCAAGGAAGCAGGGATGGCCGCCGTTGCTGCCGACGTGAACCAGTATGAGTGAGTGAGTGGTCAATGCATGGCATGGATTGGCTTGGTATGGCATGGCAAAAGGCATCGCACCATCTGCTTCAGGGTTCCCTGACTATGCTACACCTCCAGCTCTCGAGGATGCAGGGATTTTTGCCATCTCTCTCCCTCCCTTTCACTTCCCGCCACTCCCACAACAACCGCCCCCATCCCAGTCCATGCAACCCCACCGGCCGTGTGTTCCCACACGAGGAGCTCTCTCAGCTAGCATCCATCACCACCTCCTGGCAATAACAGACGAGGTGTGGTGTGGTAGAGCCCATTCACGCACCTGTTGCACCAGCCCTCTCCTCTTTCTCATCTCCCCCGTCCCTCTCGCCTCTCTCCCTCATCAACCTGCCCCAAACCCCAAACCCCAAACCCCAAACCCCAAACCCCACCCTACCCCCACTCCAGTCCATGCAACCCCACTGGCCATGTCTTTACCCACTCTGAGCTGACCCAGCTAGCAAAGTTCTGCTGCCATCACGACCTGCTGGCAATCACGGATGACGTGTACAGCGCTTTCACCTATGGCAGCGGCAGCACACCGCGCCACGTGTCGCTCGCTCAGTGGCCGGGCATGAAGGAGCGCTGCATCGTCACCTCGTCCATCTCTAAAACGTTCCACGTCACCGGTAGGTTGGTGGGTGGGTGGGTAAGTTGGTGTGTGGGTGGGTAGGTGGTTGGGGTGGTGGGTGTGTGGGTGGGTGGGATGGTGGGTGGGTGGGATGGGGTGGGATGGTGGGTGGGTGGAATGGGGTGGGTGGGTGGGGCATAACACCACCGCCCATGGCTGCATGACAATCTGCCCTTCCCTGCACCCCTCTCGTTCCCTCTTTTCTCCCTCATTTCCCCTCTTTTTCCCTCTTCTCTCCCTCTTTTCCCCTCTCATACCCTCTTTTTCACCTGCAGGTTGGCGAGTGGGATGGGCCATAGCCCCGCCGCCCATCACAGCAGCCATCAGCACCATCGATCCTTGTGCCCATCGTGTCCCTCTTCACTTCGCCTTTCATTCCCTCCTCTCATCCCCTCTCATCCCCTCTCGTTCCTTGCAGGTTGGCGAGTGGGATGGGCTATAGCCCCGCCGCCCATCGCTGCCGAACAATGCGTGCCTCCTCACTTTCCAGTCTATCCTCCTCTCTGCATTCCCTCCTCTCTTCTCTCCTCCTCTTCCAGGTTGGCGGGTGGGATGGACCATAGCCCCGCCGCCCATCGCAGCTGCCATCAGCACTGTCGTACGCTCCATAACAGTTCACTCCTCCTAACTCCCTACTTTTGGGGCAACCTCAAAAGTACGCTCCATAACAGTTCACTCCTCCTAACTCCCTACTTTTGGGGCAACCTCAAAAGTACGCTCCATAACAGTTCACTCCTCCTAACTCCCTACTTTTGGGGCAACCTCAAAAGTACGCTCCATAACAGTTCACTCCTCCTAACTCCCTACTTTTGGGGCAACCTCAAAAGTACGCTCCATAACAGTTCACTCCTCCTAACTCCCTACTTTTGGGGCAACCTCAAAAGTACGCTCCATAACAGTTCACTCCTCCTAACTCCCTACTTTTGGGGCAACCTCAAAAGTACGCTCCATAACAGTTCACTCCTCCTAACTCCCTACTTTTGGGGCAACCTCAAAAGTACGCTCCATAACAGTTCACTCCTCCTAACTCCCTACTTTTGGGGCAACCTCAAAAGTACGCTCCATAACAGTTCACTCCTCCTAACTCCCTACTTTTGGGGCAACCTCAAAAGTACGCTCCATAACAGTTCACTCCTCCTAACTCCCTACTTTTGGGGCAACCTCAAAAGTACGCTCCATAACAGTTCACTCCTCCTAACTCCCTACTTTTGGGGCAACCTCAAAAGTACGCTCCATAACAGTTCACTCCTCCTAACTCCCTACTTTTGGGGCAACCTCAAAAGTACGCTCCATAACAGTTCACTCCTCCTAACTCCCTACTTTTGGGGCAACCTCAAAAGTACGCTCCATAACAGTTCACTCCTCCTAACTCCCTACTTTTGGGGCATCCTCAAAAGTACGCTCCATAACAGTTCACTCCTCCTAACTCCCTACTTTTGGGGCATCCTCAATAGTACGCTCCATAACAGTTCACTCCTCCTAACTCCCTACTTTTGGGGCATCCTCAATAGTACGCTCCATAACAGTTCACTCCTCCTAACTCCCTACTTTTGGGGCATCCTCAATAGTACGCTCCATAACAGTTCACTCCTCCTAACTCCCTACTTTTGGGGCATCCTCAAAAGTACGCTCCATAACAGTTCACTCCTCCTAACTCCCTACTTTTGGGGCATCCTCAATAGTACGCTCCATAACAGTTCACTCCTCCTAACTCCCTACTTTTGGGGCAACCTCAAAAGTACGCTCCATAACAGTTCACTCCTCCTAACTCCCTACTTTTGGGGCAACCTCAAAAGTACGCTCCATAACAGTTCACTTTTCCTAACTCCCTACTTTTGGGGCAACCTCAAAAGTACGCTCCATAACAGTTCACTCCTCCTAACTCCCTACTTTTGGGGCAACCTCAATAGTACGCTCCATAACAGTTCACTCCTCCTAACTCCCTACTTTTGGGGCATCCTCAATAGTACGCTCCATAACAGTTCACTCCTCCTAACTCCCTACTTTTGGGGCATCCTCAAAAGTACGCTCCATAACAGTTCACTCCTCCTAACTCCCTACTTTTGGGGCATCCTCAATAGTACGCTCCATAACAGTTCACTCCTCCTAACTCCCTACTTTTGGGGCATCCTCAATAGTACGCTCCATAACAGTTCACTCCTCCTAACTCCCTACTTTTGGGGCATCCTCAATAGTACGCTCCATAACAGTTCACTCCTCCTAACTCCCTACTTTTGGGGCATCCTCAAAAGTACGCTCCATAACAGTTCACTCCTCCTAACTCCCTACTTTTGGGGCATCCTCAATAGTACGCTCCATAACAGTTCACTCCTCCTAACTCCCTACTTTTGGGGCAACCTCAAAAGTACGCTCCATAACAGTTCACTCCTCCTAACTCCCTACTTTTGGGGCAACCTCAAAAGTACGCTCCATAACAGTTCACTTTTCCTAACTCCCTACTTTTGGGGCAACCTCAAAAGTACGCTCCATAACAGTTCACTCCTCCTAACTCCCTACTTTTGGGGCAACCTCAAAAGTACGCTCCATAACAGTTCACTCCTCCTAACTCCCTACTTTTGGGGCAACCTCAAAAGTACGCTCCATAACAGTTCACTCCTCCTAACTCCCTACTTTTGGGGCAAGCTCAAAAGTACGCTCCATAACAGTTCACTCCTCCTAACTCCCTACTTTTGGGGCATCCTCAAAAGTACGCTCCATAACAGTTCACTCCTCCTAACTCCCTACTTTTGGGGCATCCTCAATAGTACGCTCCATAACAGTTCACTCCTCCTAACTCCCTACTTTTGGGCATCCTCAATAGTACGCTCCATAACAGTTCACTCCTCCTAACTCCCTACTTTTGGGGCATCCTCAATAGTACGCTCCATAACAGTTCACTCCTCCTAACTCCCTACTTTTGGGGCAACCTCAAAAGTACGCTCCATAACAGTTCACTCCTCCTAACTCCCTACTTTTGGGGCAACCTCAAAAGTACGCTCCATAACAGTTCACTCCTCCTAACTCCCTACTTTTGGGGCAACCTCAAAAGTACGCTCCATAACAGTTCACTCCTCCTAACTCCCTACTTTTGGGGCAACCTCAAAAGTACGCTCCATAACAGTTCACTCCTCCTAACTCCCTACTTTTGGGGCAACCTCAAAAGTACGCTCCATAACAGTTCACTCCTCCTAACTCCCTACTTTTGGGGCAACCTCAAAAGTACGCTCCATAACAGTTCACTCCTCCTAACTCCCTACTTTTGGGGCAACCTCAAAAGTACGCTCCATAACAGTTCACTCCTCCTAACTCCCTACTTTTGGGGCAACCTCAAAAGTACGCTCCATAACAGTTCACTCCTCCTAACTCCCTACTTTTGGGGCATCCTCAAAAGTATGCTCCATAACAGTTCACTCCTCCTAACTCCCTACTTTTGGGGCATCCTCAATAGTACGCTCCATAACAGTTCACTCCTCCTAACTCCCTACTTTTGGGGCAACCTCAAAAGTACGCTCCATAACAGTTCACTCCTCCTAACTCCCTACTTTTGGGGCAACCTCAAAAGTACGCTCCATAACAGTTCACTCCTCCTAACTCCCTACTTTTGGGGCAACCTCAAAAGTACGCTCCATAACAGTTCACTCCTCCTAACTCCCTACTTTTGGGGCAACCTCAAAAGTACGCTCCATAACAGTTCACTCCTCCTAACTCCCTACTTTTGGGGCAACCTCAAAAGTACGCTCCATAACAGTTCACTCCTCCTAACTCCCTACTTTTGGGGCAACCTCAAAAGTACGCTCCATAACAGTTCACTCCTCCTAACTCCCTACTTTTGGGGCAACCTCAAAAGTACGCTCCATAACAGTTCACTCCTCCTAACTCCCTACTTTTGGGGCAACCTCAAAAGTACGCTCCATAACAGTTCACTCCTCCTAACTCCCTACTTTTGGGGCAACCTCAAAAGTACGCTCCATAACAGTTCACTCCTCCTAACTCCCTACTTTTGGGGCAACCTCAAAAGTACGCTCCATAACAGTTCACTCCTCCTAACTCCCTACTTTTGGGGCATCCTCAAAAGTATGCTCCATAACAGTTCACTCCTCCTAACTCCCTACTTTTGGGGCATCCTCAATAGTACGCTCCATAACAGTTCACTCCTCCTAACTCCCTACTTTTGGGGCAACCTCAAAAGTACGCTCCATAACAGTTCACTCCTCCTAACTCCCTACTTTTGGGGCAACCTCAAAAGTACGCTCCATAACAGTTCACTCCTCCTAACTCCCTACTTTTGGGGCAACCTCAAAAGTACGCTCCATAACAGTTCACTCCTCCTAACTCCCTACTTTTGGGGCAACCTCAAAAGTACGCTCCATAACAGTTCACTCCTCCTAACTCCCTACTTTTGGGGCAACCTCAAAAGTACGCTCCATAACAGTTCACTCCTCCTAACTCCCTACTTTTGGGGCAACCTCAAAAGTACGCTCCATAACAGTTCACTCCTCCTAACTCCCTACTTTTGGGGCATCCTCAATAGTACGCTCCATAACAGTTCACTCCTCCTAACTCCCTACTTTTGGGGCAACCTCAAAAGTACGCTCCATAACAGTTCACTCCTCCTAACTCCCTACTTTTGGGGCAACCTCAAAAGTACGCTCCATAACAGTTCACTCCTCCTAACTCCCTACTTTTGGGGCAACCTCAAAAGTACGCTCCATAACAGTTCACTCCTCCTAACTCCCTACTTTTGGGGCATCCTCAAAAGTACGCTCCATAACAGTTCACTCCTCCTAACTCCCTACTTTTGGGGCATCCTCAATAGTACGCTCCATAACAGTTCACTCCTCCTAACTCCCTACTTTTGGGGCAACCTCAAAAGTACGCTCCATAACAGTTCACTCCTCCTAACTCCCTACTTTTGGGGCAACCTCAAAAGTACGCTCCATAACAGTTCACTCCTCCTAACTCCCTACTTTTGGGGCAACCTCAAAAGTACGCTCCATAACAGTTCACTCCTCCTAACTCCCTACTTTTGGGGCAACCTCAAAAGTACGCTCCATAACAGTTCACTCCTCCTAACTCCCTACTTTTGGGGCATCCTCAATAGTACGCTCCATAACAGTTCACTCCTCCTAACTCCCTACTTTTGGGGCATCCTCAATAGTACGCTCCATAACAGTTCACTCCTCCTAACTCCCTACTTTTGGGGCAACCTCAAAAGTACGCTCCATAACAGTTCACTCCTCCTAACTCCCTACTTTTGGGGCAACCTCAAAAGTACGCTCCATAACAGTTCACTCCTCCTAACTCCCTACTTTTGGGGCAACCTCAAAAGTACGCTCCATAACAGTTCACTCCTCCTAACTCCCTACTTTTGGGGCAACCTCAAAAGTACGCTCCATAACAGTTCACTCCTCCTAACTCCCTACTTTTGGGGCAACCTCAAAAGTACGCTCCATAACAGTTCACTCCTCCTAACTCCCTACTTTTGGGGCAACCTCAAAAGTACGCTCCATAACAGTTCACTCCTCCTAACTCCCTACTTTTGGGGCAACCTCAAAAGTACGCTCCATAACAGTTCACTCCTCCTAACTCCCTACTTTTGGGGCAACCTCAAAAGTACGCTCCATAACAGTTCACTCCTCCTAACTCCCTACTTTTGGGGCAACCTCAAAAGTACGCTCCATAACAGTTCACTCCTCCTAACTCCCTACTTTTGGGGCAACCTCAAAAGTACGCTCCATAACAGTTCACTCCTCCTAACTCCCTACTTTTGGGGCAACCTCAAAAGTACGCTCCATAACAGTTCACTCCTCCTAACTCCCTACTTTTGGGGCAACCTCAAAAGTACGCTCCATTACAGTTCACTCCTCCTAACTCCCTACTTTTGGGGCAACCTCAAAAGTACGCTCCATAACAGTTCACTCCTCCTAACTCCCTACTTTTGGGGCATCCTCAAAAGTACGCTCCATAACAGTTCACTCCTCCTAACTCCCTACTTTTGGGGCATCCTCAATAGTACGCTCCATAACAGTTCACTCCTCCTAACTCCCTACTTTTGGGGCATCCTCTATAGTACGCTCCATAACATTTCACTCCTCCTAACTCCCTACTTTTGGGGCATCCTCAATAGTACGCTCCATAACAGTTCACTCCTCCTAACTCCCTACTTTTGGGGCATCCTCAAAAGTACGCTCCATAACAGTTCACTCCTCCTAACTCCCTACTTTTGGGGCATCCTCAAAAGTACGCTCCATAACAGTTCACTCCTCCTAACTCCCTACTTTTGGGGCATCCTCAATAGTACGCTCCATAACAGTTCACTCCTCCTAACTCCCTACTTTTGGGGCAACCTCAAAAGTACGCTCCATAACAGTTCACTCCTCCTAACTCCCCGATCTTCTCCCCCTTCTAGGTTGGCATGTAGGGTGGGCCATAGCCCGGCCCCCATCGCTGCAGCCATCAGCACCATCAGTGCCAAGCTCATCGTTCCCCTCTTCTCTTCTCTTGCCTCTTATTCCCTCCTCTCTTCCCTCCTTTCCCTTTTCATTCCCTCTTTTCCTTGCAGGTTGGCGGGTGGGATGGGCCATAGCCCCACCGCACATCGCAGCAGCCATCAGCACCATCAGCGCCAGTGGAAAGTCAAAGCATTCACTCTCCATTATCTCTTCTTTTTTCTTCACTCCCCCTTCAGGTTGGCGGGTGGGGTGGGCCATAGCCCCAGCCCCCATCGCAGCAGCCATCAGCACCATCAGCGCCAAGCTCATCGACACTCCTCCGGCCCCTTTCCAGGAAGCTTCCCGGGCTGCTCTGAGCCTACCGTCATCCTACTACACTCAATTAAGAGAGGTATAATCTCGTCCACTCTCCTTCTGAAGGGCCTTGGAACGAGGGGCCTTAAGAGATAAGCTGATCCGTGCCTGCCATGGTGGACTTTCATGTGTGCTTGGCTTTTCTCTCCATCCCATCTCCAGGACTCCACGCTTCAGCTCTACCTGGCAGCAGGAATGTTGCTAGATTTTCATTTTGAGGCGCCTCAAAAGTAGACTCCTGGACTCCACATGTCAGCTTTACCTGGCAGCGGAAATGCTGCTAGAAGCACATTTGGTTCTCCCCTGAGTGATTCTCTTCTGTTCTGTGCTCGTCTTTTCTCCTCGATCCATCCATAACCAGGACTTTCATGTGAGACGTCTCAAAAAATCTATGTGAGACGTCTAAAACAATCTATGTGAGACGTCTCAAAAAATCTATGTGAGACGTCTCGAAAAATCTATGGGTTGAGACGTCTCAAAAAACTATTTTGTACACGTGGCTCGTCTTTTCTCCTCAATCCATCCATGACTGGGACTACACACACATGGCAGTGGCCATGCTGCTAGAAGCAGGGCTGGAGGTGCCTCTTGTGTGACTTTTGTGCTCGTTTTTTCTCCTCATCCCATCGCATCACCAGGACTACACACACAAGCGGGACACGGCACTGGCCATGCTTCTGTAACTCCTCCCTTTACCCTTCATCCTTAACTTTCACTCTTCCATTATTTACCCTTCATCCTTAACTTTCACTCTTCCATTATTTACCCTTCATCCTTAACTTTCACTCTTCCATTATTTACCCTTCATCCTTAACTTTCACTCTTCCATTATTTACCCTTCATCCTTAACTTTCACTCTTCCATTATTCACCCATTATCCACACACCAGAACTACACCCTCAAGCGGGACACAGCAGTGGCCATGTTGCTGGAAGCGGGGCTGGAAGTGCCTCTTGTGCTGGAGGGGTCCGTGTTTGTGTTCTCGTTCACTCACATCCTGGGGTCATGGGCTTTCGTTCGTGTGTTTGTGTTCGCCCGCATTCCATGGAGATGTGCTTGAATGTGTCACCTTCCTCTCACCTCCACCCCGCCCTCAGGACTGCATTTGAAGTGCCTCAAACGTTCGCCTGCATTCTATGGAGATGTGCTTGAATGTGTCACCCTCCTCTCACCTCCACCCCACCCTCAGGACTGCATTTGAAGTGCCTCAAACGTTCGTTCGTGTGTTTGTGTTCGCCCGCATTCTATGGAGATGTGCTTGAATGTGTCACCCTCCTCTCACCTCCACCCCACCCTCAGGACTACACGCGCAAGCGGGACACAGCAGTGGCCATGCTGCTAGAGGCGGGGCTGGAGGTGCCTCTTCTGTGACTTTCGTCTGTGCTTGCATCTTCTCCCCTTCTCCCCATCCCATTACCAGGACTACACACACAAGCGGGACACTGCAGTGGCTATGCTGCTGGAAGCGGGGTTGGAGGTGCCTCTTGTGCCGGAGGGCTCCGTGTTTGTGTTCGCCAGTATTCCCGAGCGATGGGGGGTTGATGATGTAAGCGATGGGTGTTGATGATGTAAGCGATGGGTGTTGATGATGCAGGCAGTGGGGTGTTAATACAGAGTAATTGTTGGTTGTTTGTTTATTTATTGCATTGATCCTTTCCCTTTCCTAGTCTCACACGCTCCTTGGTCTAACTTATCTGTCTCTGCAACCGCTCTTTCTTCCTTTCCTCGATCCTCCTTCGCCTTCTCCCTTT
This sequence comes from Closterium sp. Naga37s-1, assembly GCA_947471745.1. NCBI lineage: Eukaryota > Viridiplantae > Streptophyta > Zygnematophyceae > Desmidiales > Closteriaceae > Closterium > Closterium sp. Naga37s-1. The sequence goes on from CANJKZ010000884.1 coordinate 46,523, forward strand.
CCCTTCCTCACTCCCTCCACACTCTCTTGTGTCTGGATTCAGTTCTGCCCACGTTGCGATGAGGAATGCTTAGTGCCCTTTTGGATCGCGTCATTCATAAACTTCTTTATGATGATGAGGAATGCTTTAGTACCCTTTGTACCCTTTTGATGATTAATAAACTTTTCTTCTCGCTTGCTTCTGCTTTCTCTCACCTCCCCAGCTTCAGTTCTGCAGGCGAGAGATCAAGGAATGTGAAGTGGCCTCTTGATGCGCCTCCTAATCAGACCTCTCTTCTCGCTTGCTTTCCCATTCTCTCACTTCCCCAGCTTCAGTTCTGCAGGCGAGTGATTGAAGAATGCGGAGTGGCCTTTGTCCCAGGTCGAATCTTCTTCCATCCCACCCACTCTCCCTCACCTCAAAAACCACCTGAAAATTCACCTGACCAACAATCTGAGCACCCACATGACAAGCAAACCGAGCACCAGCCTGATCAGCCACGTCGCGTCCTAACAGCCGTTGGATCTATCCCTATAAACGCAGCCTGTAAGGACGGGGGTGTCGATGGCTCTGACGAGCATGTAGAGTTAAGGACCAGTCCGGTCGTGCCAGCTCAGCATCGGTATGTCCGCGTGGCGTTCTGCAAGAGCATGGAGACGCTACAAGCGGCTCGAGAAGCATTGCAGCACATGCAGGGGATGTTTGGTTAGCCTTAAATCATGGTACACTGTTTCTTCTTATCTGCTTCAACTTAGCACTGTTTTGGTATGTTTTGGAAACACTGAAGGATGTGGAGTATGTCCATAATTTCTTGAGCTCTGGGTGTTGCACACGCAGCAATCTTTAAGAGAACTAAACGAAGTGTCACTGGAAAATTCTGTAGGAACCAGAGCAACACATTACTCATGACAACTACCTTGCTTTGACCTAGAGGCGCTCTAATGCGATTAGTAAGTGTTCTGCTGGTGTTAGTGAGCAGGCGTGATATCACGAGGAGGGGACGGGAGAAGAATCGAGGAGAGGAGCGGAGGGGAAGGGGAAGGAGGGAGAGGGCGAGTTATCTTGATTTCTCGCTTCCTCACTGTGGGCTTTCGAAAGCCTGAGAGGGGAGGACGATCTGTGGGCTTTCGGAAGGCAAGCAGCACTGAAGATTAACGAGCAAGCGAGAGATCAAGATAACTCTGGTGACGTGGCGCTTGCCCAGCGGTCAGAAATCAGAACCGTCACCTGGAGGCGGCGCGGCAGATGGAAATGTTGGAGATTACGTGTGTTGGAAGCAAGGTGGTGGTGGGGCGTTTGTATGCCCCCAACCCACCGAATGTGTGACTTGTGCTCACCTTCGAGTGAGTTGCAGGTTTGCGTGGGGTTGAGGATTGACTTCGGAAGACCCATTCGATTCGGTGCCACATGGCAGCACCAGGAACATTCGAGACCCAAGGAGAATTCGGATCAGTGAAATTCGAGAGTCGAATTTCACCCTTTCGATGTTACTCGAACATTCGCGAGTGTAGCGGTTCGAGGTTACTTGTGCGATTCGATCTTGTTTGCATGCTATAAATCTGTTTTCTTTGTATTGCATGCCATCATAGTGAAACTCAGAGTTCTTTGTACAAGGTACATTCGAACACAAATTCCAGAGAGCTTCTTTACTTGCATTCAAGAGCACCACCTAGCACGTGAACGCCTATATCTCGGAGAATACTTAGGCGATCGACGTGTTTGACGGCTCGTTGGAAAGCTAAGACAGAGCTCTATCATTTAGAACAACTCCCAGTTCCTGCAAAGTAGAGGAGAGTCCTCTACAACAGTGGTATCAGAGCTGGTCGGAGGAGTCTACGCGCGCGACAAGGAGCACGCATGATGACTTCAAGCGAGGCCTCCCGCACTTCCTTGGATGGTGGTTGTAAATTCCGGCGAGCCCTGGGCAACCGCGACGATGTTCGACACGTCGGCGGTACCGATTTTCACGGGACAAAACTACTCCGCGTGGAAGTTTAAGTTCCAAGTGCTCATGATGGAGCGGGGACTTTGGGGTTTCTTCGATGGAACGGAGAAGAAGCCGGACGATGAGAGCGGCATCGCGGCATGGAAGAAGAAGGACCAAAAGGCGTTCGCTACGTTGATTTCGCGCATCGGCATCAATCTCGTGAGCTCGGTGCGCATGTGCATCAAGCTCGAAGCGTCGGCGCATGAAGCGTGGAAGCGGCTCGAGACCATCCACGTGAACAAGACTCTCCACGGCAAGATCCTAGCCCGGAATGCGTTCTACACGGTGAAGATGCGCGCGGGCGAATCGATGCACGAGTTTGCGACTCGTGTGGAGGAACTCGGGGAAACGTTCATGGACCTCGGTGGAACGGTCACGGAGGAGGATTGGATTCTCACCTTGCTTTGCGGCCTTCCGGAAGAGTGGTCGACGGTGATTACGACACTCGATAGCGTGCAAGACACTTGGACGAAGGAAATGGTGGTTGGTCGGCTTCTCCATGAAGAATCGCGTCGTCGACAATTCGCTAATGAGAGCGAGGGTGCCGCCATGTACTCCGGAGGGAGTTCCGGAAAGAAGTCCAAGTGGAGCAAGGACGCAACGAAGGAATCGTCCGGTGGGAGCGAGCATCGCGGCAAGTGTCACTATTGCTGCAAACCGGGACACTTTTGGCGTGAGTGTCGAAAGCGGCCGAGCGATTGGACTCCATCGATGGCGCGGGACCAAGAGGGCAACGCGCACACGGCATCCGGCGAGGCCGATGATTCAAAGGAGTCGCTCGTGTTAGTGGCCGGCAACGGGAACAAAACTCCAAGCGACGCGTGGTTCCTCGATACCGGCGCAACGCAACACATGACGCACTCGGCGTCGCTCCTCAACAACATTGGCGCTCCGGGAGACGTCACGAGCATCGTGTTCGGAAACAACGAATCGCTACCGGTGGTCGGAGTTGGGAGTACGCGCCTCATCGTCGATAGCGGTCCGGTGGACGTGACGAACGTGTTTCACGTCCCGGGGGTGAAGGTGAACCTTCTATCCGTCCCGCAACTTGCGAAGAAGGGAGTGATCGCCACGATCGACGGTGCGAAAATGAACCTCTTTTGGAAGGGGGAGCAATTCGCGCAAGGTGTTCTCCACGGAGATATCTACCAATTCAAGACGTACCCGAGAGCGGCTTCATCCAACGTGGCGCAAGGCTCCAAGGCGACTCTCAAGGCGTGGCATAATCGGCTTGCGCACGCCAACTACGACTCGGTCAAGGAGTTCGCCAACAAAGGACTTGCGAAGGGAGTCGACGTGATCGCCGGCGACGACGAGAAGGGCGTGTGCGCGGCGTGTGTCGAAGGAAAAATGGCTCGGAAGCCATTCGGTAGCCGAACGTCACCCCTCGCTAAGGACCCGCTTGCACTTGTTCACATGGACGTGTGTGGACCGATGCGGCATGCATCAAAGGGAGGAGCGCGGTTCCTCTTAGTGATGCTCGACGACGCGACGCGGATGTGTTGGACCCGACTTTTGAAGGCTAAGGGAGTGTTAGAGACTAAGGACGGAGTCTATGAAGATTAGGTGCCTAAATTTCTCAAAATCGTTGGTCCCTATTTCTGGACAGAATAGTTGCGCTCACAAGAAACGCCGTCGACGAAAAGTGCACAGTCAAAACTTCACTAAACTCATATATGTTGTAGCCCTACTCCGTGGCTACAATTCCCAAGTTGAAACGTATCAAGAGGTGAAGTAAATCTCGACTTATCAATTTCGGCGTACAGGGGGGTATGCTGCCATAAGAACTTAACTCAATCACAAAGTTCACACAAGAGAATTGGAGTAGCACTAAACCAGGTGGAAGGGATGAGGAGGACGAGAGGGAAGATCCCAAGAGAGTCCCCAACCAAGGAAACCCCATGCCATACAATTCCCTTCCCCATAGGCAACCCAACTTTGACCTTTGTCACTATCCCAACCTCCACAATCCACCTCAACCCAACTTGGCCACACTTGCCAACCTGGTTTGGTTTCTCCCAACCATTTGGCAGCAACTACAGTAGAAAAGACGAATTTCCCAACCCCCAAAAGTCTGTACCCCATATTGAGTCAACCCCACAACTTCCCATAGTCACCACAACCAAATATCAAAAGCATACGAACTCCAACGTTCGTAACTTTCTTGTTTGTGCTCCGATTGAAGCGATACTTGGTTCCTCGGAAAGCTCTTGAGCAGAGGAGTCACTTCAGATATCTGCTCAAGCCAAATAACATTCACACACACACTCAGAAAAACCAAACCGCACAAAACACAAATTCTTGCACACACTCACAATACGCATGCAACGCATGAACATATGATGGGAGGCAGACAGACGTGAATGCGAATGGTAGCATCACTCAACAGGGAGATGCGGTCAAGGCGATTCAAGAGTGGGCGCTCGAAGTTTGCGACGGTGACAAGAAGCGGATCAAGTGTATTCGCACCGATGGTGGTGGCGAATTCGTGAATGCGGAGCTCGAGAAATGGATGAAGTGCAAGGGCATTAAGCACGACGTCACAACACCCTACACACCCCAACAAAATGGAGCGGCGGAGCGGCTTAATCGCACGTTGGTGGAAGCCGTTCGTTCTCTTCTTCAACACTCCAAGCTTGGGAAAGAGTGGTGGGGCGAGGCGAGTTCGCTAGCGGCGTGGATTCGCAACCGTTTGCCGACGAAGGTGCTCCCGGGAATGACTCCGTTCGAAGCATGGACCGGAACGAAGCCGAACCTATCCCGCCTTCGCACCTTTGGGTGCCTTTGCTACTACCATGTACCGGATCCCCTTCGCCACAAGTTGCAACCAAAGGCTCGTGCGGCGATCTACTTGGGAATTGCGGCGAACGAGCGTGCGTGGCGAGTGTGGGACTTGGGCGACAAGTGCGTCGTCACGTCTCGGGACGTGGTCTTCGATGAAGACAAGTTCACGTCGAAGGAGAAACCCACTCAACAACTCACCTTCATCCTTCCGCCACGAGAGGAGGTTGAAGAGAGTGAGACTCCACCTCAAGTGGAGAAGGAAGCCGATGGAGGGGGAGCGAACAACGAGGAGAGCATTGATGATGTCGTGGAGGTGTCACCAACCGAGGCGGCAACTACCTCCACACCTTCCTCCCTACCATTGGCCTTGACCCGCGAGCGTCGTGAGGTTCGTCCTCCCTCCAAGTACAACGACTACGCTACGGTAGCCGTTGGGGAGACGGATAAGGAGGGCGCGGCATTTTGCTTCGCAACCAAGGGTGATGATGAACACGCGAAATCTCTCATGGAACCACCCCCTAAAGATTCATCCCGTGCATGCTATGAGCATGTTGGTTTGCACACCTAGTGGGTTGGGTGCAAGGGGGAGTGTTGGAGATTACGTGTGTTGGAAGCAAGGTGGTGGTGGGGCGTTTGTATGCCCCCAACCCACCGAATGTGTGACTTGTGCTCACCTTCGAGTGAGTTGCAGGTTTGCGTGGGGTTGAGGATTGACTTCGGAAGACCCATTCGATTCGGTGCCACATGGCAGCACCAGGAACATTCGAGACTTAAGGAGAATTCGGATCGGTGAAATTCGAGAGTCGAATTTCACCCTTTCGATGTTACTCGAACATTCGCGAGTGTAGCGGTTCGAGGTTACTTGTGCGATTCGATCTTGTTTGCATGCTATAAATCTGTTTTCTTTGTATTGCATGCCATCATAGTGAAACTCAGAGTTCTTTGTACAAGGTACATTCGAACACAAATTCCAGAGAGCTTCTTTACTTGCATTCAAGAGCACCACCTAGCACGTGAACGCCTATATCTCGGAGAATACTTAGGCGATCGACGTGTTTGACGGCTCGTTGGAAAGCTAAGACAGAGCTCTATCGTTTAGAACAACTCCCAGTTCCTGCAAAGTAGAGGAGAGTCCTCTACAACAGGAAATTGGTCGCGCCTCGTACCAAAACGCAGTTTTTATTTTCTTTCGGCGGAAACGAACAATTTCTTCTAGCCAGAGGGAACCGTGCTTTTTTTTCAGGCACGTAAATATCAAACGGAATCGTAAGATGCTGTTGCTGCCAACGAGTTCATCGAATGTGTCCTACACGCGGTGCTGTCTTGAGCAGCCGTATCACGGATACGAGCTGGCATGTGGAAAATAAGAGCCTCTCATTCGGGGATAACCACACAGAGAGGAGATTCGATTCCGCGGGTACCGCGATTGGCGACGTTGCTTGCTGCCTACCTTCCTGATGTGGACGGGACAAAAAATTGCATGTCTTCTGAAACCCTGAAATTTGGAACACTGCATTTGGTAGCATCCCCTCGGGTCGCGCATTTTGATAAGGAATCTGGAGAGCGATGTGGAGTGGAGCCGCGTGATGCGAGTGCCAGATTGGCAGCATTTGTTTGTTTGAGATGGAATTTGTCGTCTGGGTTCGCATCACCTTTCGCGAGGATCATGAGCCATACGATGGGACCACGCTCGAGTTCCCCCATTCTCCCTCATTCTTTTCCTCCCATACCTCCCTCCCTCTCGTTGCTCTGCTCGCATATAAATTGAGGTGTTCACTCAGCTATCATTTTGTTTATCCGCACACCACTTCGTATTTCCGTCATTTGCTGCGTGGATTCTAGACTCTCCACTCAATCGGAGTGCTCGATGTAGTGTGTTTTAGTCCTACACATGAGTCGTTCGGTGTTTTGAGTGCTGGCATTCCAGAGTACATCCTAAGTACGGATAATTCTACACGGTAACGGTTTCCTTGATCTCTTCGCAGACGCCTTCTCAGCAAGCTAAACAGGTTCGACATGCCCTCTTCACGAGAACGACACGGTGTTACCACCGTGGAATTTCCATCACCGAAGCTACTTTCGTTCTTTCGCGTACCTACCTCACTGTTCGTCGACTCCAGCATCAAATAAACAAGAAATTATAACCTCGCTAAGGAGTGCTTCGCCTAGTCAGGAGCACGGGAATCTTGTTGTGTTGCGTATTGTCTCCATAAGCTCCATCCAGGTTTTGAGCGCCAAGATCCAATGTGAAGAGTCTCGAGCCGCTGTCGCAGCAGCATTTCTGCTTGACCTACTGTGCTTCAGGGGTGTACTGCCAAACCGATTGCTTCGAAGAACCACTAGGTTTGCCGATCTGGCACGTCTACCATCAGCAAAATCTTCCACACGAGTGAGATACGGTTCACGTCGAATCCACATGGTCCGCGTGGACAAAGTCGGCGGGGCACGAGCGCTCGGCATGTTCACCAAAGACCTGATAACCTGAATTTGGACTCCACAAATGTGCGCCTCGATACGGGCAAGTGAACCCAGCCCACAACCGAGTCGCGAACCATTGAGCGATTCGGTAACGAGAGAAATTCAATGGTCCGAGACATTTTGGGCTCGCTTGGGATTTCTGTATCCTCCCTCTCTGCCTTCTTGATTATGGGGATAAAAGGGGAAACTCCGGCCAGATCAGTCATCCTCGAGTGTTATTCCATCTCAGTTGCTACACTTGGTACTCAGCCTGTGACAGCAGCTCGTCAGCAGAAGCAGCAACCTGTGGACTGGAATTTCCCTAGGCATACTTTTCCTGTCTAATCGCCGTTCTGACTCGATCTGCTGCGGAGAACATGGCTCGCGTCGGGATTTACCACGCTGCATTGGCCTTTCTGGCCGTGTCGGTGCTTCTTCCCTGCTCCACCGCGGCGATTCTCAAGGCGTGGGGCGGCGCGCAGCCTCTGGAACCGGTATGTTCATTTGTTTTATTTCTCCACTCTGAACATTCCGGAACCATCGTCACGCTTAATGAGTAGCCCACTAATCGAACTTCACGATTTTTCACCACGATTCTGCCAGTAACTTTTCCACCGATTCTGGTACTCTTCGTGATTCTACGTGGGCTTGCAATAACATTTTTCTCGCTTGACGTTTATTTTGAACCTTCCACAGATGGCCAACGCGCTGATCGCCGAATGGAACAATAAAGTCAAAGCCGCGCTGAAATTCGGTCCGTACGATCCCTCCAGCTCCAGCAATGGCGTTGCGGGGTTCTACAACGGGACCTACTTAATCGGCGCCTCATCTGAGCCAATCAGCGCCGACAAGGAGATCGCAACGATCCCCAAGATCACCGTCCCTCTCGCCATTGTCACGTACAGCTTCTTCGTGACAAAAGCCGCGGGAGCGAAGCCACTGGTTCTGAACGCTGCGCAATCGTATCAGATCTTCTCTGGAGCGATCACTTCCTGGGGCGATGTTCCCGCCGCGGCGGCCGCGAAGCTCACGGGCACGATCACGCGCGTCGCGCGGAGCACCAAGGTCGCGACGACGGCGATCGTGCAGCAGATGTGGGTGAAAGCCGCCGCGGGTTACCCGGCCAGCAGCGACACTACCGGCAAGCCCTTCACTTATACCGGCCTCGTTTTCGCCGCGACGAGCGGCGAAATGTGCACCAAAATCGCCGGGACGCCCGGCAGCATCGGGTATTCGCACACGGGCGGATGCAAGAACAAGCCTGGCGTGGCGGAAGTGGCTCTTAAGAACAGGAAGAATGCGGCCGTCTTGTCTCTGAACTGGAATCCCATTGTCGCCCTTCCCACCAAGGTTCCTGCTCCGGACAAGTCCTGGGACACCGTCGATCTGATCTGGACTGCGAATGCCAAGGCGCCTCCCATGGTCTCCATGCAATATTCTTTCATTAAGAAGAATCTCAAGACACCCAAGGTCCCTAACGGTGCAGTTGCAAAGGCGTTTCTGCTCTTCATCATTCCCAAGGCGGGCCAGAAAGCATCTACCAGCGGGTTCCTGCCAGTTTCCGGCCAAGTGGTGGGCTCCTTCTTATACGGCCATCAACAACACGGTTGTTGTGTAGTAGGTAGTGTTTTGATATAACTATTTGTGTTATTCTTGGCTCAGAGCGGTTATGGGTGCTGGTATGGTAATTGTCGGGCCTCTATAGGAGGCTGTGAGTTGCCCTGGCTTGTCGAAAATGCATCCATGTGAAGGGTTTTTGGGTTGGCCTTTGTTTGATCGTTTGGGTAATTTCCTGCGAAGCGGTGGTTTCAGTTCAGAATGGGTGCCTCGTTTAGAGCTTATCCAAAGGATGCAACCAGGTGTGTCATGCTTGGTAAGAGAGTAAAAGATTAGCGGAACAAGAAAATTCACCAACACATTCAAGCCCAAAGAAAGGTTGGTACAAGCTGGCGTTTCCCCTCAACATACTTGAATAATAGTGTATCAACAGCCACATGCTAGAAACAGTACTATGTACATTCTGCTGCTGGTTGCAATGCAGGCATAAGTATTAAAACAACACTACAGCACAAGAAAAACCTTGCGTATTGGTTGGATGCATCAAATGCAATAATGGTGTAGGGAGTCATAATAAACGAAGGATGATGATGGAACCAAGCAGGATGAATATAATGTAAGACTGGGTGCAATAGGAACAGAAGAGAAGGACGAGGATAAGGATAGAGAGGTAAGTGCATGAAATCAGATCAGATGCAGCTTCAGATGTTGATATTATAAAAGATGATGAGCATGAGGGGTATAAGCAAGCGCACAGAAGAAGCTATGAGACGCCTCAAGAGCTTCAGTCGTAGAAGATGAGGATGAGGAGGACGTGGAGGAGAAGGCGGTGCGATCACGAATTCACAGGATCAGACAGTGTCAATCGTAGAAGATGAGGATGAGGAGGACGAGGAAGGCGATAACGAGAGCGAGGAGGATGCACAACTGCCCCTTCAGCCCAGCCTTCTTCAGAACCACTGTCATCTTTTTCTGTGGATCGTGAAGCGGGAAAGCAAAACGGAGGGGAAGGGGGGCGATTGGAGGAGAGCGGAAAGAAGCAGGGGGGGGTCGGGGGGAAGGCAGCAAGAAGGGGGCGGGTCAATGTAAGCTGGTCCTTGACCAGTGCCTTTTCCGCATCCTTAAAGTTGAGAATCAAAAGCAGAGCAAGGGGAGAGAGGAAAGGGGAGGGTAAGGAGGATTATGCGAGGGTTGCGATGCATTTCCCTGTGTGTGGAAAAAAACAAAAAAAAAACTGCGGCTGGAACAAATCAGCTCAATAAAGAAACAGCACCTGAACCACACATCAACCAAACCAGGTATCACCCGAACCATATCTCACCTGAACGAGACCTAGCCGCCCCCCAGTCCTCTCCATGCCATCGTCCAACTCTCCTATTAGTGACTCCTGCTTATGGAAGGAGGGGATGGAGGGGAAGGAAGGGAGGGAGGGAGGGAGGGAGGGAGGGAGGGAGGAAGGAAAACCATAATGGGCAGAGTGAGTTGATGCAAGTGGGGGACATGCTTTGCAAAGGAAGGACGGGCAGGGAGCAGCACTTTGAGAGGGAGAGGGGGTAAGGCACACCCTGATCACATCAGTGCTCACCAGGGAATTGGTTTTGAGAGGTAGAGGGGGTAAATCATACCCGAACCAAGCTCCTAGTTAATGAAATTGGTTCTTGAGAAAATTCAAATAAAAGCAGTTGGGTCGACAGAGAAGGGGAAGACCTACCCCAGTCACACGAGATCTCACCTCGGACCCAAGCAGAACTTCTGACATAGTTCCAGTGACACAGCAGCAGCAGCAAACTCCGTGTGTGATGATGAGCCAGTCACACGAGACCTCACCTCGGCTGTCTCGGCCCACGACTTACACACCTGTGTCGGCTCGCCTCGGGCTAGGGGTAGTTTTGAGACGTCTCAAAAGTCGTCTACTTACACGCGGTTTTTACATTGATAGAGTATTTGTTGCTTGGAAAGCTGGGTGTAGCTTGCAAAAGTTACTTGTTCGCGCGAGACTCCCGAAGTTACAGCTGGCGAGAAGTGCAGCTTCAACGACACGCCCCGAGGAATGAAGACTTGGACCACTTGGACTCTCTAGGGGTAGTTTTGAGACGTCTCAAAAGTCGTCTACTTACACGCGGTTTTTACATTGATAGAGTATTTGTTGCTTGGAAAGCTGGGTGTAGCTTGCAAAAGTTACTTGTTCGCGCGAGACTCCCGAAGTTACAGCTGGCGAGAAGTGCAGCTTCAACGACACGCCCCGAGGAATGAAGACTTGGACCACTTGGACTCTCTAGGTGGATCAGGTTTGGCTGACCAGATTTCCAGCCACGGTTGCTCCTGCCTTGATTTTCGTTTTCCGAAATGTAGTGTTTGCCTAAATGCTTCGTTTGCACTCTCTTCTTCATTTCCACTAGCACTGATGAAGGTTTGACTTGAGGCCTGTCCCAGTCAGCCGAAACATGTTTGCGTTTTAATCTCTTTAGTGGATTCGAGAGTTCGGTTTTCTTGATTTTCTTGGCACTTAGCAGGGTACAACATACAGATTAGTACTACTGTCTTTCTTTTGCTAAAAGTGACTTCCCGACTGCAGCTCACCCAGTCCACATGGCTGAGAGCGGGAAGACCTACCCCAGTCACACGAGACCTCACCTCGGCTCGGACCCAAGCATCTCGTGAGTGGCAATGCATACGCTGTGGGCATTTTCGGGAACCCTTGAACACCTGGCGGCTCACCTAACCAACTGACAGCCCACCTGACCACCTGGCAGCCCACATGACAACCTGGCAGCCCACCCGACAACCTGGCAGCCCACCCGACAACCTGGCAGCCCACCCGACAACCTGGTAGCCTACCTGACAACCTGGAAGCCTACCTGACCACCTGGGATCTCACCTGGGAGCCCAGTTCCTCGTGAATGGCAATGCCCATGCCTCCTATCCGCGCCAGGCTCTGACTCATGGCGTCTAGCTGGTCGTCCTGCTCCCTGTACTCGTTACAACGGGATTCAGTATAACAAATTGCACATTGCATGAGAGTGAACATGCCCCCATGCCTCCTATCCGAGCCAGACTCTGACTCATGGCGTCCAACTGGTCATCCTGCTCCCTGTACTCGTAAAAGGGGGATTCAGTGTGTCACATAAAAAACAGCGGGTGAAATGAAGTGAGCCACAGAGACATGAATATCACATAAGTGAATAAAGACAGGCCTGAATGCCACCCCTGCCTGCCTGCCAGACGTTCAATCGGTCCTCCCTGCTCCCTCTCTCTACCTCGTTTTAAGCACTTCATCGTTACTAGCAATTGATCATCATCACCACCCGCTTCATAATCAATGCTTGTCTGTCGTCTTCCGAGGCAGCAAAGCTCTCGTTCTCCCCACCAGCACTGCTCTTAGCAGCAGCCTTGGCAGCCGCGCCAGCCTGCACTCTCAGCAGCTCCCTCCTCTCCGCCTCCTTCTGCCTCCCACACACCTGAATGAACCTTCATAACAACGCCCCTTGTGCTCGCAACGTCCCTTCCGCTAGCAACTTCCCTGCTGCTAACAACATCCCTTCTGCTAACAACGCCCCTTTCTGCTACTAACATACCTCATGATCAGTGCTTGTCTGTCATCCTCCGAGGCAGCAAAGCTCTCGTTCTCCCCGCCAGCGCTGCTCTTAGCAGCAGCCTTGGCAGCAGCGCCTGCCTGCACTCTCAGCAGCTCCCTCCTCTCCGCCTCCTTCTGCATTGCCGCCCGCTCCGATGCCGCTGCCTGGATGGCAGATCGAATCATGGAGATCTGATCCCGCGTGCTGCCTGTCCAGTTGCGTCGGCTCTCCACCTCGCCCTGCTCTATGTTGAACCGCGATGGGTCCCTCTCTGCCACGCCGATTGCTCTGTCCAACTCCTCTAGCTGCAAAATGGCGGTGGGAAATAGGAAAAGCCAGACGGATCGACAGGCACAGCATATGGTAACTGACTTGCGTCGGCTCTCCACCTCGCCCTGCTCTATGTTGAACCGGGATGGGTCTCGCTCTGCCACGCCTATGGCTCTGTCCAGCTCCTCTAACTGCAGTAAGGGTGGGTGGGAATGGGGGGAATTGTGAGTCGAGTCCAAAGGGTCTCGCTCTGCTATGCCTATGGCTCCCTCCAGATCCTCTTAACTGTAGAGAGGGGATGGGAAATGGGAACAGCCAGTGACAGCACATGGTAGGTAGGGTAACATGGTAGGTAGGGTAACATGGTAATAACTTGCGTCGGCTCTCCACTCCACCTATCCCTGCTCTATGTTGAAACGCGACGGGACTCTCTCTGCCACGCCTCGCTCTATCTAACTCCTCTAACTGGACGGAGGGAATGTGAACAGGAAGAGGCAATCAGACAAGCAGACCAATAGGGATGAAAGGGATGGCAAGATGAACCAAGAATGAAGAAGATCAATTTGCTCACCCACCTCCCAGCACCGCCACCCACCTCTCAGCACCGCGACCAACCTCCCAGCACAACCACGCACCTCCGCACCACCACTATCACCCACCTGCGTCTCTGTGTCAGCCAGTATCGGCTTGGAGAGCGCTTCTTTCTCTTTTGGCTGCTCACTTTATTGAAGCGACCCAAAAGAGTCTCAAGACTCGCGCCTCCCAGCACCACCACGGACCCCCCAGCACCACCACGCACCTCCCAGCACCACCACGCACCTCCCATTCGAGAGTCTCTGTGTCGGCTAGTATCGTATTGGAGAGCGTCTCTCTCTCCTGGCTGCTCGCTTTTTGAAGTGCCTAAGAATGGCCTCATGCTCTCATCACACGCACCTCCCATTCGAGTGTCTCTGTGTCGGCTAGTATTGTCTTGGAGAGCGTCTCTCTCTCCTGGCTGCTCGCCCCTAGCCGCTCCCACTTGCTATAGTCATCCTGCACCTTGGACACCTGGGGGAGGGGAGGAGAAGGGGAGATGAGGGGAGAGGGAACAAGGAAAAGGGAAGACACGCACAGCAGCCACTTCTCACTCTTGGCTGCTCACCCCTAACCGCTCCCACTCACTGTAATCATCCTGCACCTTGGACACCTGCGGGATGGGGGAAGGGGGAAGGATGGGGGAAGGCCGGTTGTGAAGGTTGCGGAGGGGGAAGAATGAGGCGGTGTCTCTCCTGGCTGCTCGCCCCTAGCCGCTCCCACTTTGCTATAGTCATCCTGCACCTTGGACACCTGGGGGAGCGGTGGGGGGAATGGGAGGCGGCGAGAGGGGGAAGGGTTAGGCGGGAAGGCGCGGTGATGTTTCTCCTGGCTGCTCGCCCCTAGCCGCTCCCACTTGCTGTAGTCATCCTGTACCTTGGATACAGGGGGGAAAGTGGCAGAGAGGGGTGGTGGGGGGGAGGAAGAGGAAGCACCAGGTGAACGCCAGGTGATGGTAAATGACAAGCTTGGAGTGACACAAGTTTAGGGTTACAGACGCTTAGGGTGACACAAGCTTCGGGCTACACGAACGGAGGGTTACACAAGCTTAGGGCTACACGAACGGAGGGTTACACAAGCTTAGGATGACACACGCTTAGGGTTACACAAGTTAAGAGGTTATACCAGCTTATCGGCTCGCGCGATTGTCATTGCCATTTATGGCATGATAGGTGTCCACCAACCACGTGTAGAAAGTAGATTTTTGAGACGTCTCAAAAATCTACTTTCTACACGTGGCTCCACCAACCATGCAAACTCCAGGACTTCGCATTTCGTTCTGATCCGAACCATCACCGAATATCTAGATGTCATCACATACCAAATCCTGTGTTCCTGAAACTCGCTCTTTTAGTATGGTTACACCTGGATTCCATCGCGTACCGAATTCTGTAACCTAGACTCGATCGCGTACCGAATCCTGTATTTCGTCCCGGACGAGGTAAAACGGGTCTTGCGCTGCCATCACTAGCAAGCCGTCCACGGCCCGCAATACCACCTCCTACCTACCCACTCCACTAAGACTGACGGATTAGAATCCTTCCTGAATAGTACTGACTAATTCCTCCTACTTAGGTCAGACCACCAACTATCTGGTCCTATCAGGCAGGCCAAGATGACCCACTTAGGCTGGCTAGGCTGCCATGGCGGATTCTAGGATGCTAGGCGCGAACGGTAAGGTTATAGCGGTAGACAAATGACGAGAACGGAGATAATGGTATTAGTGGAAATGAAGGAACTTGGTCAGATGTAGTTCACGGTGAACCAGCGATTTAGAACAAAACTTGATAAAATATTAACTGTGATCTCGCCATTCGTGACTCCATGGCCCAATGGATAAGGCGCTGGTCTACGGAACCAGAGATTCTGGGTTCGATCTTCAGTGGAGTCGACGATATATCAATGTTTTAGGCTTTTGCTAACCTTGGTTCCGTAGCTTTTGCTAACCTTGGTACCGTAGCTTTTGCTAACCTTGGTACCGTAGCTTTTGCCAACCTTGGTACCGTAGCTTTTGCCAACCTTGGTACCGTAGCTTTTGCCAACCTTGGTAGCTTTTGCCAACCTTGGGAGCTGTTGCCAACCTTGGGAGCTTCTGCCAACCTTGGGAGCTTCTGCCAACCTTGGGAGCTTCTGCCAACCTTGGTAGCTTTCATGCCAACTTTTGGAACACCCCACCTTGAGGTAACCCTCTGAGGGATATACAGGATACTTCTGAGCATGTGTGTGGTGACTTAGTCGGAATTTTGATGTTCAAAGAAAGCATTGGGCTTTCTCAACCATGATGATCTATCCAGTCCCTTCGTTTACACTTGGAACATCAACTTCCGCCCTGTTCGCAATGGACCTCCTCAACATATATCGGCACTAGACCTTCATTTACATTTGGCACACTTTCTTCCCATTTGCATCATACAACACCCATTTGCATCATGCAATACCCATTTTCATCATACAACACCCATTTGCATCATGCAACATATGCCAGCACCTACAAAACTCTTGACAGGGACTCATTTGGTACCAAATATATTCGAACCCGCTATGGCCATATCCATTGCCGATGTAAGCGAAGGTATGAACGTACTGTAAGGGCATTTCCAAGAGAATCCTGTCTTTCCTGACTCTTGCACCGCCTTCACACATCTCTTCAACTCCTGGTGGCATGGGATAGCCCAGTTGCCTGCAGAGCAGTAACGATAGTGTAGGAGAAGTAAGGATAACGAGTAACCCGGAATATTCAAGAGTGAAATAAGGTACAACAAGGGACAACAAGGGGCAACAGGCGCAAACATGAATTGCTGAACAATGTTTGCAGGACACAGGGCATGTAGTAGGCACACCGCTCATTCAAGAGAATAGGTGCCAGCTCTTTCAGAGAACCACAGTGAAATGAAAAGGTTTAAGGGCACACCATTCGCTTCGACGCAATTGTCATGCCGCATGCAGCAATTGTCCACGTCATCACATGGCGCCTGCCCCGAACAGCCAGTCCACTTCACGCCGCAATACTTCCCATAGCGCATAATCAAGGCTGGTAAGTGGGGAGCGACAAAGCGAGCGGCAGAAATGGGGTATTGCGACAATGTTAGGAATGAGAAGACTAGAGGAGATGGGAGGTAAACGGAGGAGAGAAGGGACAACGAAGGCCAGTGAATGCAAGACGGAGAGAGAGGGAGAGAGACAGAGAGATGTTGTTTTCCTTCAACAATTAGTTCCGAAATATTCTTTCAGTGACGGAGTTTCAAACCCAACGAAACTTTCACCGTCCCAAACTTTGGTCCACGGAAGAGTTTTTTTCATAGTCTGTTTTAAAATTTCTGAAAATTCAGTGTCTCCAGGTTAACTGCGACGCTGAAATTTTCACAATTTCATGCCCGAAAAAGTGTGTCAGTGGACTCAAATTTCGGTCCCATTTCGCGAATTCACGGAGGGAATGAGAGAGAATGTGTGTGGAGGAAGGAGGCGAATGCAGAACATAGAGAAACACTCACTATTGCATTCGAACTCGGCGCAAGTCCGCGAGCAAAAAAGATTCGACAGCTGTTCAAGGGAACGCGAGCACGGACATAGAGAAAAGCGGGATGCGGGGGTTCAGCGGGAGCATCAGACGCAACGTTAACTAGGTAGGAGGAGGAATCTGCTGAATAATGTCGCTACAATGGAACGATGAGAAGGAAGGAGGGATAAAATCGTGAGTGACTCGCTCAGAGCACTTACCCTCAGGCTGGAACCACACGTCATTATAGCGCAGGAGACGGTGAAGGCCATGAGTAAGCGGAATAAATATGAAAATCGAGGAGCCATGCTGGAGTGTCACGCGTGCAGGCAACGGCGGCAGTGGCTCCTCTGGTTGACTGGGTTGCGTTGCGTGATCTACTTACTACTAGTATGAGAAGAGTAATGGGCTGGGCGTCGCATGGAATGATTTCGGTACTTATGGGAAAGCGGGAGGGAGAGAGGAGAGACGATCAGCCAAGGTTTCACTCTCGGTTTGGCTGGGACCAATGATTATTGGCGGACCAAAGTGAGTGGCTGGCATGAGCAGCCAATAAGGACGCGTCACCTGAAGCGGTTCAGCCAAGGCTTGGGACTGGCGCTGGCCTGGAACGCGAACCCATCATCTCCAGAAACGCGTTCTCATCCCCTTCAAAAGCTTCCCGTAATTTCACAGTAAGCGGCCGGTGGGATACATCCTAGCTTCAAATTTCATACCTGTATTTATCACTCAAAGCGCAGATACTAATGTAAACTGAAAGGCACTCTGGTTTAGGAGTGAAAGGCACTGGTCACTTGTGTTTTGAGAGCAAGAAATTCTGTCCTCGCTTGGGGAAGGTGGCAGGTGGAGAACTAGAGGAACGTCAATCACATTCTAAATGCCCAACACCAAACGTCAAATGCAATGCTGCTTGCTACTACCACATTCTTACTACATTCCACTTACTACTTGACTGCCTCATTCACAATTCCCATCGTATTGTGGGTGGAGAACCAGTGGAAGACACATGCTGCAGAGGACGTGCCGAGCTTGAGACATCAAAATTGCAAGTGCCAAAGAGCGCAGTTAAGTTTCAGTACCGGACATCTATAGCATCGTGAATATGTTTTCACTTGAGGAAGGTGGTGGAGAACCAGAGGAAGACGTAGGTGACAAGGGATGTGCCGAGCTCAAGACTCCAGAAGCCGGGGAAAATGCCCTCTGGGATGAACGGCACGAGGAAAGAGCCGGTGATCCAGCCAACCACGAGCGTGGCAAACCTGGGAGGTTGGGTTGGAGGGAATGGTGAAGAAGTAGGACAGATGGATGGAGGGGCGGAAGGAGGACATGGATGACGCGGGAAGGGAAGTGCTCAGCTCAAGACCCCAGAAGCCGGGTAAAATGCCCCTGGGATGAATGGCACGAGTTTTGAGTCGCCTCAAGGAGGATAAAAGGCACCGAGGGAACCAAGCGCATGATCAGCGAGCCTCTGACCTAGCCAGCACGAGCACTCTTTGGCTGGCCATGGATGGCCAACACGAAGACGAGCACAGGCCGCAGGGCACTGGTTAGGAGTGCTTTGCATGTGGAGAGTAGGGGGAAAACCACGTACCCGATAATGAGTGCTCTAGTAATGCTCTTAAGCCGCTCGTTGATAAGGTACACTGAGAGGCCCAAAGCGACCGCAACCTGCAAAGCATAAAGAGACGTGCAGGAAAGGAGAGGGTTAAACACATGAATGAGTGGTACTCGGGGGGGGGGGGGGTAGCCCCCGTTGATGAGGTACACTGAGAGAACCAGGGCCGCTCCGAACTCGCGGGGGAGAGGGGGAGAGGAAAATTTGAGGCGTCTCATAACCGGGATTTGAGAGGGGGGCTTGCATTGAGATAAGGTGGTTATTAAAGATTCATAATCAGTGTAAAGTAACGCCGCCATAAGTCTCACCTTGTTCGCCCTTGAAGGGATTCAACATTGATGAACTGTATGGGTTCTTCTGTTCAGCGAGAGGTCACACTCATGTGAGAGTGAACGGAGGGTTTTCAGTGTCAACTGTGAAATCCAGCCAGTGGGAGAAAGCATGGCTCGCTGGACGGCCATTCCTTTCCCACTCTCATATGAACACTGCTGTCTTGGCCGTCGCACCAGCGAGGACGCAGGGCCAGTCTCAATATAGAAAAAGTTCACAAAATTGTAAGCTCAACCTGCCAGCTCATTTTCGCAATCATTTTCTTTATAAATGAAGGGATGCTCTTCATCATTTCGCACCTGGAACGCAATGAGCGCAAAGAGTACCGCCCACTGCGCCACCATTGCTGGCAGGCTGGCTGCACATTCCTCCCAGCACCACCTTCACCCGGAACTTTGAGACGTCTCAAAATACAACTTTTATCACGTGGCCATTCCTCCCAGCACCACCTTTATCACCTGGAACTTTCTAATTTCTCACCTGGAAAGCCAGCTCGACCGTAATAAAGGGTTCATGATGCTGTAGACGGCGATGAGAGCAAAAGTTCACAGTCCCCACTGCACCACCACTGCCGGCTCGTTTCTCACATGAAGGGATACCATTGTCACAGGAGCCGCACCTGGAATGCCGGCCCGCCCTCAGCGGGGTTCATGATACTCCAGACAGCGATGAGAGCAAAGAGCACACCACCTGCCGTGCAACCACTGCCGGCTCACTTCACACACACAAAATGGTACTCTCTCCCTCTCTCTCGTCACAAAAGCCTCACCTGGAAGGCTGGCCCGCCCTCAGCGGGGTTCATGATACTCCAGACAGCGATGAGAGCGAAAAGCACACCCCGCTGCGCAATCACTGCCGGCTTGGGCACATCCACCATGTCAATGAGCGCCTGGATCCAGGGAGGGGCCTCCGCCACCTTCTTCTTGAGATCCGCCTGGAGGAGGGTAGGAGGTGAGGGCAAGAATGGGGAACACTACACTTCATCACACAGCGTGGCTTGGGCACATCCACCATGTCAATGAGCGCCTGGATCCAGGGAGGGGGGGGGCGAGAGCAGTTGATTGCCATGTGTGAGGGGGGTTCGGATGTGTGAGGGGGGTTCGGATGTGTGAGTCGGCAGCGAGGCTTGGGCACATCCATCCACCATGTTAAAGTGTGCCTGGATCAACAGGAAAAGATTCTGCCACCTTTTTTAGATCGGCCTGTATAGGAGTGAGAGTCGGTATGGAAGATAAGCACCAGAGAGCGAGGGGTTGGCGGGGGAATGGATGTAAGGATCATGACCAGGATTATGGCAGTCGTCAGGGTTTCGGGTTTAAGCGTCATGGCTGAGGTTGCACTGTGCAGAGTCCAGACAATGCATGGTGGTAGCGTGGAACCAACAAGCGCCATGGAATGGCACGGCTACATTGCTCTTGGTTACAATCTTCTTCATCTGATTGATAAATTTCCCGAGTGATTCCAGTTACAGCAGATACACATGTGTATCCTGAGCCGACTCAACTGAAGAACTTCCCACAGCCCATACACACTGGCTAAGACCCAGCCGCACCACTCGTAATGGTCAAGGCACAGCAACGATTCTCAGTTTCTGAGATTTATTTTCAAACGAGATATCGATCAAGATACACAAAAACGCGCTCACCTTGAGGTTGATTTTGGACTTCCGCCGCTCTCTAAACTTCTCCGCGATGATTTTGTCGAACGCCTCCTCGATGGCTTCGCGGCTCCGCTCGTGGCCCTTGTACTCCTCCACCAAATAGTTCTTCGCCTCCGTTATCTCCTCCGTCGACGCGTCGCGGCCGAGCCCGAGGCGCTTGTAGGGGTCGCGGGTTCCGATGCGCGGGAACACCTTTGGTGCTTCTGGAGAAAGAAAAGGGAAAAACATGTGGAAATGTGAAGTTAAAACAAAAAAAGGCGTGGAATGAAGCAAACACGGGAATTGCGAGCCAGAGACTGAAGTCGTTGCAGCAAACTGTCTGAACGTGACGGTTGGAGGACGAGTCTTGAGGTATAACATATTTTTGAGTCGACTCAAAAATAGGACGATTTTTTTTTTGAGTCGACTTAAAAATAGGACGAGTCTTGAGGTATAACATCAACAATCAGAAATCTCAATTGAAGGGGTATACGGTCCCCCAAGCCGCAAGTAAGGATGTGATACTACTTCAGGGGTCGGCCAGACGACATTGAGCAAGAAGAAGAAAAGAAGAGCAGAGTGTAATGGCACGCGGCAGTCAAGAGCGAAATGCGTACCGTCGCCGAAAGAGGCGTCCATCGCACAGACCCACATTGGAGATCGCGACGCCTGGCGAACGCATCTGCGAAGCAACAGACCATAACACGCGGAAAAAAACCCGCAGGAACATCGGTAAATGCCGACGAATGACAATTGTGACGATCTACCGTTCACGGGGAATTGACTTGTAAACGGCAGAAAACGTTCGCTATAAGCACACCTATCATTCCGCCGAAGCGTCAAGCCGGCGCTCAGAGAGCTACTGGCCGACCATCTTCGAGTCCGCTGAGGCTGGTCTGACAACGCTGTGCTCCCCACCGCCACGTACGCAGCCGCTCGTGCAGCCGCAGCCATTTCCCGGCCCTACTAGCTAGAAGCTAGAGGTGTAAGAAACAATCCTCCTGGTATAATTCTTTTGCTAATCGTTCGATTCGAAAAGTAGCGAAGAAAGAACGCGACACCAAACAGAGCGCAAGGGATTGACAGGAAAAGCTCTGCTCGCAACAAGGAGCAGAAGTTGCCTCAGACCATAGATAAGAAAGAGAAGCAAGCGAGTGGGAAGAAAAGTAGAAGGGACCAGGATAGAACAAAAGGTTGGGTGTCATTGATGGGAGATGGTCAAGGGTCACAAGGGAAGCAGATAGCGTTCTTCTGGATTGTGCTCGTGGCAGGCGCACGGCACGGGATTGGATGGCGCGTTGGGGTTCGGGTGACACGTGTCGTTGTGTATTTGCTTCCGTAAGTGGCCGTCTTGAAGGTCATGATAGAGCTAGTACAGTATCTCATCCTTAGTAAACTTAATACAGCTGAACAATGCAACTGAATCTATAAGTCTGAATACTACAATCCATAGAACAAACCAACCATTTGATAACCTCTACAAATTGGCTAGACGCCCACTACACTACAAGTTTCTTCGACTGGGGTCGGTGAATGAGCACAGGGCACGAAGAGTGATGCGCACAATAGTCTGAGACACTCCCCAGCAGCAAGCGCTTGGTCATGCCCTTGCCATGGCTGCCGATTACAAGCAGATCAACATTCTCCTTCTCCACGGTGCTAATAATTGCCTCCCTGTTGTCATCCATGAAAAAAACAAAAATAAAAGATTAGAAAACACGGTCTGTGGGCTACAAACAGGAACTTCAAATGAGTGGGAGAAGATATAAAATGTACATAACTCTGGGACTGCATTCGAATACCGTAGGGGCATCAGTCAATGAGCAGAGGACTTGCCTTGGATCTCCCTTCTCTTCAATTGTGACGTGCTCCAGACCTTTCTCCTCCGCCAGCTTCTTATACTCCTCCAGAATAGGGTTCTCAGCGCCAGCTGATAAAAAAATGGCAGAAAGGGAAAACAAACAACCCTCGGAATAAGGCCTAGGGAAAACACAATGGTCGGCGAACTAAGCGCTCAGGTGCAAGAAGGGTTTCATTACAAGTACAAACGTGTGTCAACTCATAATGACGCAAGCTATACCGCTGACAGCTGCTAGTTAATTGGGGTGCGACGGCCTTGAATCTTAGCGCATATTGGACCTTGTGTATTCAACGACCCATGGTATTCTTGCCTTCAGTGAAACATACGTCTCAGATGCATAAGAATCCCATTCTGCAGGCCGAATGACTTCTGTAAGAAGGTATGCCATGCGTCAAAACGAAACAGGAGACTTACCATCGCCGCTAGCAGCTCGGACGTTGAACAGCACCACCAGGTCCTTCTCCGGTCGGAAGATCTTTGCGACGGCGAAGTCGAACGCCTGGCGGCTAAACTCGCTGCCGTCAAGTGCCACCATCACCTTCCGCTTCTTCACAACAGCCTCCTCAGCCATCGCAGCAGTGAGAGATTGAGTTTAACGAATGAAAGGTTCTCAACGAAGGGTGGGCGCAGAAATCGAGAGTGATGCAGGCAAATAAAACCTAATGTCAAAATGCTCAACAGAAACCAAGAAATGGTATGTAGAGAGCTATGAGCAAACCTGACATGGCTCTGGGAGATTTTCAAGATTCAGCTGACTAGGGGTTGGGCTTGGGCCATTCGCCAAACAACCCTTTCGTTAGCATCGTCTTGCTCGCACGTCCTCGCGAACCCGATGTTTGACACTGACTGTTACAACAACTCTTGGCTGGGTTTGGCGGCTGGCTGAAGGACGTGGCGGTCCAACTCAGACTTTCAGCAGACAGCGCTGCATTTTGATTGGAGCATGCAGAACAGTGACGCACGACGGACCCTTGCTGAGGTTGGCTGCACGTGCCCGACCACATCCTCACCCTCACCGAACTTCGTTATAACGCAAGCTTATCCAGCCCAGCTTATAAAAAACAGCACAATGAAACCTTACTGATGGATATATTAACACTACTACAGGATGGTGCCCGATGCAAACGCAGCGAACTTTTCCTTGACCAATGGCGACGAGTTGAGGATGGAAAGCCCAATACCACGTGCATTCGCCAAGGGGAATGTGTCGGTGGCAAACACTCGCTTCAATGAATCCATGGCTCCCATCATGGCAATATTGGCACCTAGGCGTTCCCTTTCGTACGACTTCAAGAGCGCCACCTGTAACAAACAACCAGCAGGACGTCAGTCCACATGCTACCTACGACCTGGCGATTGTTGGAGAAAAAAAAGATCGAAAAAAAATCCAACAACAGCGACGATCAATGTAGGTTGACTGTAGTTTGACTCACCTCTCCAATGTCCTCTCCAACTTCCACCAGTTTTTCCAGCACTGTTACAAGTGCCGCAACATCCCCGAATCCCAGGTTGGCTCCCTGTCCTGCCAGAGGATGCACCGTGTGTGCTGCATCCCCCACAAGAGCACATCTCGGTGCAACATAAGAGCCAGCATGCTGTAGCGACAACGGAAACGAAAGAACCTTGCTTCGAGCCGATAAAACTTCCGGAGGCATAATAAACTTGTCCGTATCACTAAAACTGTAGAGGGGATTAGAGGGAGGTTGTCTCAAGAATGATTGTAGGGAGAATGCAGATGCAATAGCAGAAGTAAGTGAGTTCCCTGCTGCTGCAGCAGCAGCAGAAACAGCTCCCGCAGCTGCAGCAGCAGCGGCAGCAGCAGCGGCGGCAGCAGCACCAGCACCAGCAACAGAAGCAGCAGAGGGAAGCACAGAAGGCAGCTTTAAACCCCCTTGAGAGAGCCCATGTGCTGGAAACTCTTTACTGAACGCCTCATTAACTGCATATGCGAATTCCTCAGGGCTCATGGACTGTAGCTTAAGGGCGTGTTCTTCGGTGGTCGACCACACGACATTACTGAAGTGATCCCCCAGGGGGAGGAGGGCGAGAGGGCCTGAAGGGAGGAACCGCTGCCAGGCTGTGATGCTGGGGGAAGCGAGATCGACGGTCGCGATCACTCCTCGCTGGTGGTACGGCCATCCGATGGTGCGGAGGTGTGCGAGGGAGCGGACACGTGATCGAGAACCATCAGCTCCAATCTGGGAAGGAAGAAAAGAGGGGGGGGATGGGGGGGGAGAGAGGAGAGGGAGTGGGGAGCAGGGGGAGAGGGTGATGTTGCATAAGATGTGATACAAACGAGAGAAAGAGAAAGTGGGGAGGGGAATGAAGATGTAGAATAGGTGATACAGAGAGAGAGGCAATGCAAATGTCAGAGCGAAGAGGGAGAGGAGGGGCAGGGGGGTGATGATACAGAGAAGGAGATTCAGATGAGGGAGTGACTGGGGAGGAGGGGAACAGACAGATGGGTCAGCGAAGCAAAGGCATGTAGCTTTTCACAAAAGTGGAGCCACAGTGGGAAGAGGCGAAGGGGCTTACCACAAGCCTTGCTCGAATGGGTGGGCGGCTTTCAAAGTGGATCTCTGCTAAGCCATCCCCATCCCCATCACCATCCTTGTTCCCGCTGCTGGCCATAGGACCGAGAGACCCTGGTTCTGATGTGACTGAATAGGGAGTGACACTGGCGGAGTCATAAGGCCTTGGCCAGTTGATGGTTTGGAGCTTCGTTGGAGCAATGAGGGATACGGAGGTACCCTGCACCGTTGGGGATGCGGAGAGGGGAGAGAGTTCTTGAGGCGAATGAGGACTTACATGGCTTGGCCAGTTGAATCTAGGGCTTTGTTGAGGAGATGAGGGACAGGGAGGGATGGGCGCGGACAGAGATTGGTGCCAAAACCATGCTTCACAGCGAACTCGTTTTAGACCAATTGATGGTCTGGACTTAGTACGCGCAGGCCGTGATCGAAGCTCCCAATGGTGAGAATAGACCGAAAGACATTCAAGACTCAACTGATCGTACATTGCTCCTCAATGACTTCGCTTTTTGCACAAAATGACACATGCAAATACTTCAGGTTTTGATTAGGGGGCGATCTGACTGATACGATATAAGCTGATGGAAACTGTGCTTCGTCGCCATCTGTGAGTATTCGTGCAGTGCAGGTGCAGGAACCCACCTGTATTCTCCGAAGAAGGCTGTTGACAATCAGTTTATTCTCTACTATGTACCTGCGTACGGCAAGTGGATGGTTGGTGGGAAGAAGCTGAAAATGGATGGATAAGTGGAAGCCGAGCAGATGAAAATGAGTGTAAACAAACAGGAAAATAAGAATAGCTTGGGAAATAGAAAAACAATGTTCCTTATGTTCAGCACAAATGTCATAGGTAGGGACAATGCGGAAGCTAAAATGGCACGGCACGGCACGCTGAAAGGCAGCACGATAACCCATGGTATTGCATGATTCGGCATAATGAAGAGATTAAAGTCACCCTAGATATGGTAAATGGCTCGCAGATGCATTGAAGCGAATGAATCCTGGCCTGGCAAAGTCCCACACCTAGAGAAGGACGATAGCAAGAACAGGACAGAAGCAGAACACAAGCAGGACACACACGCCAATGGACTCGAGAGCAGGAATGGGAAGTTGTACGTGGTTCCAGAATGCATGGATTGCTGTAAGCTTGACGCGAACGCACTAGAATGCGCATGGTTGGGATCAAAGGGTGACCAGACAGACACGCAGAACCATGTGAATAGACTCTTATTTTTACAAAATCAATAATAATGAACACGGTAAAGATGCAGCAGTGAAATCGGCACACACCTGCATGTGCTGGAACGGAGCAGCACGGACTGTGTCGGATGCAATGTCATCCCACACGCCCACAC
The DNA here is from genome assembly GCA_947471745.1 of Closterium sp. Naga37s-1. Lineage (NCBI taxonomy): Eukaryota > Viridiplantae > Streptophyta > Zygnematophyceae > Desmidiales > Closteriaceae > Closterium > Closterium sp. Naga37s-1. Next base: position 72,532 of record CANJKZ010000884.1, read on the forward strand.
CTGCAAGGATATGAACACAACACTGTCTTTTAAAGTCCGCGCCTAGAATGGCAAGGGTTCATAAATACTGAACTTGAAAAATGGTTGGACGAATGACGAGATTACTTCGCAATCTCACGCTCTGGATGGATTAGAGAGAATGAGAACCATGCGGCAACAATAATCACTCACAGGTTGTCGATGCAGAAAGACCCATACGCACACATCAACAGGCAACTCACACTTGAGGAGGTCGACGGATGACAGATTCACAGCGATCACTCGAGCATCAGGAGCTGAACTTTGCATTGCCCCAACAGAAGCAGGTGGTTTTGGCAATTTCTAAAAAAAACCGCAGGGCAGGAGTAACTCACGCTTGAGGAGGTCAATGGACGATAAATTCACGGCGATCAACCACGCATCAGGAGCGAAGTTTGCATTGCTCCAACAGAAGCAGGTGGTTTTGGAAATTTCTCAATAACCGCACGGGTGACTCATGCTTGAGGAGGTCAATGGATGATGGATTCACGGCGATCACTCGAGCATCAGGCGCTGAACTTTGCATTGCCCCAACAGAAGCAGGTGGTTTTGGAGATTTATCAAAAACCGCAGGGGTGACTCACGCTTGAGGAGGTCAACGGATGATGGATTCACGGCGATCACGCGAGCATCAGGCGCTGAAATTTGCATTGCCCCAACAGAAGGCGTGCTGCTGCTGTGGGAGGCGTGTCGCGGTGCTTGGCTGAGAGGGAGAGCGTCAATAAGTGCAATGCGGAGGCCACTCGTGAGTCGACTGGTGGCTGCAGGAGTACAAATCGGGAGGAGTAAGGGAGGAGAGGGAGACGGCTTAGGGTTTAGAGGTAGCACCAAAGCTCATTGAGTTTAACAAACTAGTGTAATTAGGTCGCAGGTTAATCAATATAGAAGAATCAGCAGCCAAAAATAAAGGAATCAGCACTATACAGTTCCAATAACATGAACTTACAGAGTGCACATGCTGCCGCAGCGCCAATGAGACCTCCGCCAACAATTGCCACATCAAACACTTCTCCACCGCTGCTTCTGTTGTTGCTGCTGCTGCTTCTCATGCCCGTGCTATCTCCGCTGCTTTGTTTGACGCCGTTAGCAGTGTCACTGCCGTCTTTGAGAGTGCTAGTGCTGCTGCCATGGCTACTAGCGTCTGGGGGCTTCCCTGCAGCGATATCCGATGGTGTTATACACGCCTTCGGCGCTGATGGTGATGCGGACGTGGACTCACGTAGACCGCTCGATACAAGCCTGATGTTCTGAAAGCATAAGTGACGTGAGAGAATTGCATATACGAAAGCTTGAGAAACCAAGTAGGTGACTTATGCGTTGACTTGAAAGTCACCTAATGTTCTGGAAAGCAGTGATTACGAATGAATATTGCTCGGATGGACACCCGAGAGACCGAGCGGAATGAGACGATGTAGATGGAACTCAACGCACACGAAGGATGTAAGGAGCGTCAGTAACCGAAGCGGTTATGCGAGTCCATGTCTCTCCAGCAGCGGCTTTTAACGGCTCCGATAACCGATACGGCGCGTGGCATGGTGATCTAAAACCAGCGCGAGACAGCCTCCACATGATTAGAACGGCAGAGCCTCGCTTTACGTAGAACAAACGCTCTCAGCGTCTTCTGGTTCTAGTGGAGCAATGGCTGGCTAAGTATTGACAGAATTGCAGGCTTCTATGCTGATCATGAATTCCTGACTGCTTTGCTTCTAATGTGGTAACTGGATAACTACAAAGCCTAGATCCCTGGTTTCAATCAATTAGCGGAAATGGAGTTTTGCCAAAGATTCTACTGTTGGTTTCTCCCCAGATTGGGGGAAAGATCTTCTAAGCCACCACGAGCTAGTCTCGAGGCCCACTGATTGGACAACAACCTCTGCTCTGGGCCAATTCCACCACCAGCTGACGTGGTCCCGAGATGACATCAAATGCAACAAGCACAGCACGCAAATCTCCCAGGCGACGCTGGTACTGTAATGGGTTTCGCCACTGCAGGTTACTCTCCTGAGTGGTTCGCTCGTGCATTGAATCTCGCCATACCACCCAGCGATGTAAATCTTGATCGTTCAAGTGCGGCTCAAAACGGTTTTGACGTTTTCAAAAAGGTTCCATAACAAATGATCACGGTGAAGTAGGTAACACTCCTTGGCTCCCTGTCCCTCCCCCATCTTTTTTCTCCGCTCTGTTCCCCCACCTTCGTTCTTCCGCTTGCCTCCCCAGCAGTTCCCCCGTTCCCTCCCCCTTCCAACCGCACCCAACGCCCGCCCACACCTCCGTTATGCACTTTGCCTTCTCACCCCAGCCAGTCTAGAACCTAGATACCTTCGTTTCATGCATATTCCGTTGTCAGATTTCTCGCCGCTGCCAATCCTTCTCCTCCATTCCGATTATTCCGCCGCTCTTCCCGCCATCCGACGCCTCCATCACTTCCATTCGCTCCCCGATTCCATCGGTGCCACGAATAATACACTCGCGCGCGCTTAGACCAGATCCGTTAGTTCCAGCGTCCTTCCATTCCATTCCATTTTCTACCAGGAGAATCCGTTAATCACTTCTTTTTTTAATCCCTGTACGTGAGTAACAAAGGCAACATTGCAGTGATCCGTCGTTTCGTTGTTTCCACCTCCTTCACATTGTCCCTCAGTTTTTATAAGCGCCACTAATATCGTCGTCGCGGCTCGTTCGCCAGGTAATATCATCCCCATGGCCTCTTCAATTGCTCGGCTTGCGGCGAGGCGGCTGGCCGGCCTGCCGGCGAACCCGGCTGAGGTGGTATGGCGGCGGGCGATGGGAACCAAGGTGCTGGAGGAGCAAGAGCACGCCGTTGAAAACGTCTATTTCCAGGTGCGTTCCTCTATCGGGTTGTGCTTGTAACGAAGTGTGCGTGTGTATTGTATCTCTCGGAAGTGTCATTTGAAGTGGTATGGTGGCTGGCGATGAGATGAGATGAGCCAGGGCAGCAAGGTGCGAAGGAACAGAGCACTCTGTCGTAAACGTTTACTTCCGTGTTTGTGCCTTTCGTGGATTGTGCGTGTAACGAAAAGGGCTAGTAACGGGTATGCGTCGCGAATGTCGTCGTAGCTGGTATAGCAGAGCGCAGTGAGCGCAGGACGCGATGAGCTATGGCGGGAAGGTGAGGGAGGAATATAGGAACACGCTGTAGAGAACGTTTCAGAGGTGCGTGCTTGTTAAGGGGGTGGTTCTCCCACATAGTGCTCTCGTGAATTAATAGTCAACGCTTGGTCTCCGGAAACACATTAAGATCATACGGATAAGGTCATTTGTTGTGCATTTCCTCTTTTCACATGATTTGCATGGATTTCTCCTTCTCTTTTTTCTTTTCTGCATGAACTTGCCCTCCACGTATTTGTTGCGTACATTTCCTTTCTTCCCATGTGTTTCATGCATGTTTTGCCAAATGCACTGTGGTTTGGATTGTGTCTGTGCTGATATTTTTGCACATCCATCCATTCATGCGTGCAGAGAGTTGAGCACGAGAAGCTCGAGAAACTCAAGGCTGTAAGTCCCTTCTGCCCGTCGCTGCCCATGCTTTGACCGTCTTTTCTTCTCCTGGTTTTTCTTGCTCCTCCTTGCTTCTCCTGGCTCCTCGTTGCTCCTCCTTGCTTCTCCTGGCTTCTCCGTGCTCCTCCTTGCTCCTCTCACTCATGAATACCTGTTCTGACGCCAAACATTCATACTTAACTTTCTATGCAACCACCCTGGATTTCACCATCCTATTTCTTCCTTCCTGGGCTGCTGCTCGTCCATTCCCTGACCCCCTTCACCTCCTATTCACCCACTCCCCTCCCGTCCCCCTCTGGGTGCATGGAAAGCTATCACACTCCAGACTGCCAAATAGGGACAGACTCTCTGTTCCCATAGCCGTTCCCCATAATCCCCACGCCTTCCCATACCCCTGCAGCAACTGGAGGCAGACTAGCAGGAGGCCGTGGCTTATGCAGCATCGGCACACGCAGCTCTCAAGGCCACCAGCTAGGGTTGTGCTTCCCCTAACCCCTGGCCCTACTCTTACCCTTTACCCATTGCTTGCACCTTCCCATACCCCGGCAGCAACTGGAGGCTCACAAAGAGGAGGCCGCAGCTCATGCAGCATCGGCACACGAGGCTCTCAAGGCGGCTAAGGAGGCTCAGAAGGCTGCCGAGTCTGCCAAGCCAGCTTCGGACGGAGGCTCGGGTAGCACCATGTCGTTTGCTGCGGGCACTGTGGTCGGTGGCCTGCTGGTGTGGCTGCTCAAGCCCTAATCAATTGACATTGTCCTTATATTTGTGAATGTGGAGTACAGTACATTCTTTAGGGTCTTACTCTAATCGATGGCCTGCTGGTGTGGCTGCTCAAGACTTGACAGTGTCCCTGCGTTAGTGGAATATGAAATGGAGGATACACTTGTATCGGCGTTATATACTCATTCTTACGCTTGTGTGTCGGTGCTGTGAAGTACCCCGACCGTGTATGGATGTATGAAGCTTACCGTATGGCCCCGGATATAGGCGCCGTCCGATTAAGGGCGCCGGCGCTTCTATCTGGAGCATGGCGCTTATGGCCGGAAGTCGATTATAAGCGCCCCCCCTCTGGTGGGTGTACTTATTATAAGCGCATCTTTTCACGTTGTGGAGAACTCATTACAAAAAAAACATCTCTAATTAACACTAAACATGAGCATGCTAACTTTACACCTACAACATCATCACTGACATTTTTATCTAGCTACATATTGCAAAGTTTAGCATCTCTACCTAGAAAATCTACTCCTCGTCGGATTCTGGCTCCTGGCAGTTGTTGCCAAAGAAGCCATCGGCGATGATGGAGTGATCGACATCCACCTCCGCGGTCAGCTGGCTCCGCCTGTGCGCCATGGCGAGGCCGTCCTCACTGCCGTCAAGCGCGTTGCTGATGCCACAGGTGAGGAAGGCGCGCTTGATGAGGTCGGCGGGCACTGCTTTCCAAGCCCGTGAGATCCACCTCACGACCACCTCTGGGGGTGGCTTCTTCAAGTTCCCTGTACCAACAGAATCACATGAAATGAGACGGTAGTTAGCGCAACAAAAGGGGGGAAAATCTTCTACGGTAGTCTAGGGACTCGCGTGGCTACCGTACCTGCTTTGGTTAGCTGTTCTTGGCCTTCTTCCTGAAACCACTTCTGATACTGCTGGCGAACGCTCGCCTTAAAGCTCTTGTTGATGGAGACGTCGAGGGGCTGTACCTCCGCCGTGCAGCCAGACGGGATGATCGCCGGCACGCAGTTGAGCTCGCGAAACTTCTCCTTAACGACATCAGTGAGGTGACCGCGGTACGAGTCCAGTACGACCATCGAGCTCCGCGCATGCCTCCCGAACCCAGGCTTTAGAAATGGCTTGACGCACTCCTCAAGCCATTGTATGACGCCGTTGGCGTCCATCCAGCCATTCTCGTGACACGACACGACCACATCTGCATAACAAACAAGCTTCTGTAAATCTCTTTAAAAACAAAGACCGGTGTAAAGCAAACAAACAAGAATCCTGACTCACCCGGCGGGAACACCCCTTTCGGCACGGTCTTCCGCTTGAAAAAAACCCACGGCCTCAGCTTCATCCCGTCCGCCGTGCACGCCAACATCACGGTCACGCGCTCCTTCTGGTACCCTGCGCTCCTGATGGGCACCGACCGAACACCGGTTTGATCGACGGTAGTGGTGGCGGGCATCTCCAGCCACAGCGGCGTCTGGTCGGCGTTGATAATCCACGTCGTCTCGATGCCGCGCTCCCGACGCTTGTCACGGACGAATTGCCAGAAGTTCTTGCATTGCTCCGCGACATCTGCGGTTGAGCACAGTTACGGTTAGTGAGTAACAAGTGCATACACATGTCATAGAGAATAAAAATGATTCTTACGGGCGGCGGTTTTCTGGGCGACCTTCGTCTTCATTCGCACGCTGAGATTCCACCGCCGACGGAACCGGTCCGACCACCGTTGGCTCCCTTTCCACTTCACGAGGGGGTAGAGAATCTTCATGAACTCCCGGAACCACTCCTGCAGGCGGCCGACGGACACCGCGGTTCCCTTACGTCGCCAGTCGAGCAGTCGCTCATACACCTTAATCTCCATCGGGCGGTACCACGACGCCCTGCCGCGACCGTGCATGTGGCACCTGGCAGAGTGGGCTTCCTTGAGGAAATCAGCGGCACGCTTCCAGTTGGCGAGGCACTTGCGGTGGATGCCACTCTCGCGAGCCAGAGCGTGCACCGACACCGCCAAATCCAGCTGCGCGACCCACTTCAACTTCTCGGCGGCAGTATAGGCCTGACGCTTGTGGTCGTTGGGCTTGTGCCTGGGAGAGGGGGGGCGAGAATCACGGTTTTGTGAAGAAGGGTGAGGTCGCTTACGATTACGTGGAGGATAAGTTGGTATCGGGAGTTTCTCGGGGAGGCCATCGCGTGACCAGTATTCGACGCCGTCGTCGTCGTCACCGCCCGGCGCACCCTCGGGAAACACATCCTCAGCAGTGCCGGCCTCAGTAGCGGCCTCGGTGTCGGCCTCAGTGCGCCAACCGTCCTCGGCGTCTTGCACGTCGTCATCAGCGCCGACTGCAGATTCATCCCACGTGAAATCTTCTGGCTGGCCCCAACGTGGTGCTGGCGCTGGAGCGGGTACGTCAACATCGGGGCCCTTGTCATAATCCGGTTCCGACAGATACTCGTCGAACGCCGATGGGAGCAGGAGCGTGAGCACGGGGTGGTTGTCGATGTGAGGGGCCACCGGACACGGAGGAACAGGAGGAACAGGAGGAGCAGGGGGAGTCGGAGGCACTGGAGGAGCCGGAGGAGCAGGCGGCGCAGGAGGCTGTGGTGGCCCTGGAGGGTCTGGAGGTATGCGGCTATACCACCCGTCGGATGTAACACGGTACGCGGGCCTACTAGAAGGTTTTTTCTTGAAGAGAAAATGAGTGCCTGTGAATTCCGCCATGGCTTCCGCAGCCAGGCGGGCGAGAAAATGAAGACTGAATAAAAAACTGCAACCCTGGGTGTTGAAATGGGAGATTGAAGGGGACCCCTTCTGGTTTGCGGCTCGGGGTCCTCGTCGATGAGAGACGAGTACACCCCTGCCCCAACCCGCAGAGGAGGGTTGGGGGCACCATCCATGCTGCGCTGGCACGGCAGATTCCATCACGTTCTGGATGGTTCTGCCGAGATGCTCCTGCCTGGCAGCGCATGCCAACCTGATTGGGCCGCACGGCAGGTTTTGCATCAGCGCTGGCAGGTGCGTTGCACCGGGACGGGTTTTGTGCGGTGGGAAATCGAACCGCGGCAAGTTTCGACGTCATTCCATGCACGACCCCGCGTGCATGGTACAGTGCTGTACTCGCCTTCTCCACGGCTTCAGAATGATATTATTTACAGAGAAATTCATTTTTGCCTTTATAAAAGCGCCGGCGCTTATGGCCGTTACTCAATTACAAGCGCCCCCCTTAAAAAATAATAATTTATTATAAGCGCATATGCGCTACTATCCGGGGTATAACGGTAATAGCATATGAACAACGGCATGTTGCTACGATACCTGTTGGCGGATACAGTGCCCACCATTGCTTGCTGGTGAATAAATTTACAGAGTGGGTACGACAGGGCATGGTACTGTAGTTCACTGATGTGTTGGTAATCAGGTCATGTGACAACCCTGAGTAAGGACGAAGGCTGACAGACAGCAGTCATGGAGGCCGAGTTTTCACGGGAAATATTACACGAAAACAACGCATATCTACATGCCTTTCAGCACATCACGCAATGCATACATGTATGAATTCACAAGGTGATCCGACAATAATGAGGACGACAGAACAATCCTCTCGAACCGCACACTCCCATGCGCCTCCAACAACACATGCTCCCCATCCTTCTTATCCCTCACTATATGGTACAGCTTTCCAGGAGCGTAACGCCTGTGCGTATCCATGGTTACCACATTTGCCGAAACTGTAGCAGCCAAGTCCTCGGTAAGAATCTCAGACTTGCCATTCTCATTGCCGTTGCTGCCATTCTCGCTGCCACTCCCACTCCCATTTCCATTCCAACTGCTGTAGCAGCTGTCACGGCCATTGCCGCTGTCACTGCACATTTCTGTCTTACCTTTATCATCCATCCCTTGGCTGCTGCCTGCTGTCACTTCAATGCCAAGTGGAATTGATCCAGCTCCCCACCCAATATCCTCACCTTCTTCCCGCTGTTGCTGCATTTTCTGCTGTTGCTGTGGCAGTAGCTCATAGTCATCCCCTTTATTAACTACTGCACTATTGGAGTAGTCCTCGTCCGAGATACAGCACTCCATCTGTACGTGTTGCAGCAGCATCAGCTCATGCCGACTCAGCTCCCGCTCCTTCTTTTTCCTCCACCTCTTCGACTTGAGCTTGGTCAGCAGTGAGGGAGAGTCAGGAGAGGATAAGGCAGGAGGAGGTGAAGGGGAAAGTCGAAGGGAAGAGCGAGTGTGGGAAGAGGGAGAGGATCGAGGGGGACGAGAAGAGGGAACGGGGGTTTCTCGGGGGCGAGAGGAGGAGAAGGTGTAGAGAGCATCTAGGGCCGATGAGCACGAGTCAGAGATATCAAGCTCTTCGGGGGGAGCGCTATTCATGGTGGTGGGATATGATTGGGATGAGGGGGATGCAGAGGAAGGGGAAGGGGCAGAAGAGTCGGAAGGAGATTGGAGGTACGTGGAAGGATTCGGGGGAGAGTGCGGAGATAGAGGAGGAGGGTGAGATGTAGAGAGTGGAAGGGAGTGAAAGGAGGAATCTGTTACAGTAGAGTCACGCAGTATGGTAGCGCCGGTCAGCTCGCCCTCCCTATAAGCAGCACCGTTACTGTCACCTGCATCTGAAGGGACTGAGCTCAGTGTATCGAGCTCTTGAACAGAAGCAAAGCTGTTGCTGATCAAGCTATTCGGGGTAGAGTGAGAGGGAGAGCTGGCACTGCTGATGCTGATGCTGCTGCCATTGTTGCTTCTGCTGCTGCTGCTGCTGCTATTTCCGCCGCTGCTGCTGCTACTGCCGCTGCTGCTTGTCCCGTTGTTTTTGCTGCTACTGCCATTGCCGTTGCTGTTGTCTGAAGAAGCAGGGCGAGCGCGCTTCTCCTTGCTGGGCTGAGCAGCAGCGCATGCCACCACTTCGTTTCGCAGCGACTCCAAGGCGTGCAGACTGAGGCGCGGCACTATGTCATCCTGGTGGCACGTGGTAACAGCACGTGGTAACATGGTAACAACACATGGGGGAAAGAAGACAATACAGGTACATTGAGGCACCTCTAGCACAAGGAGAGTGAGAGTGGGCAGTCTTCTGTTCCTCTTATCTCGCAGCACCAAGAAGGTCACCTGCAGCACCAGCACCCACAAGGGAGGGAGCTCACCTGTAGGACCACAGTGGTGATAAAAGAAGTAGCACAGTGGGTTGTGGATACGAGGGGGGATCTCTGTCCTATCAAAGCACTGAGGAGCTCACCTGCAGGATGACAGTGGTGATGAAGGACCGACAGGAGAGCGCCAGGTGCCGGGACACACAGGGCGGCGTCGCAAACCCCACACAGCGCACGCGCTCACTCGTAATCCTCAGCAGCCCCTCCGCCTGCGTTTTGAGGCGCGTCAAAACTAGCTAGCAGCCCCTCCGCCTGCGGGCACAGCAGAATGGTCACCAGCGCCGCCACCGCCGCCCCCAGGGAGTGCCCAATCAGCCGCAGATCATACCCCGGGTGGTGCGCCAGGAGGTGGCGCAGCAGGGGGAGAGCGAGAGAGAGAGCTGGGGGGGGGGGGAGGTTCCTCTGTTCCTCTTCTCTCACACCACCAAGAGAGCTCACCTGCAGGACCACAGTGGTGATGAAGGAGCGACAGGAGAGCGCCAGATGCCGGGACACACACGGCGGCGTCGCGAACCCCACACACCGCACGCGCTCACTTGTTATCCCCAGCAGAACCTCCGCCTGCGGGCGCAGCAGAATGGTGACCAGCGCCGCCACCGCCGCCCCCAGAGAGTGTCCAATCAGCCGCAGATCATACCCCGGGTGGTGGGCGAGGAGGTGGCGCAGCAGGGGGGATTCCTCGTGCACGAATGTCTCGGCTGCCTGCACCATGCCGTAGTGCCCGAAGGCGATTACCTCGTCCATGTCCCGCCGCTCCTCCTCTCCTACCACGTCCTCCATCGTCTCCTCCCTTGGTGCCTGCTTTGGGCCCTGCTTCGAGTTCTGCTTCGAGTTCTGCTTTGAATTTGCCCGTGATTGATCGTTTGACTCCTCTTCTGTTTGTCGCTTGGCCTCGCTCCTCCGCCTATTCTCACTCACGCCCCCCATTTCCCCTGTCATTCCTCGCCCTCTCCTCTTTTCCTCTCTTGTCTCGCCTTTTCGCTCACTCCATGCAGCCACCCTGTCTCCCTCCCTCTCTCCCTCCATCCCATCGCTTTCTATAAAGTACTCCCCTTCACTCTCCTCACTCCTCTCCTCACTCTGCCATCGCTTCTCCCCTCCATCTGTTGCCGACCCATCCTCTCCCCCCTCCCTCTCCACAGCACGTTGAACAGTAGAGACGAGGACCGAGTGGGCGGCGAGGTTCGTCAGCATGTCGTGCGCCGACCGCGTCCCGCGGAACGACACCACTACTAGACGACGCTTGTCGTCCAGAGCTATGAAGTAGGCCGGCCTGCCGTAGCGAGCCTGATGTGGTGCGGACGAGAAGGGTGGAAGGAGGAAGAGTAAGGCACGAGGACGATGGGGAGAGGATGGGGGGAGGATGGAGGGCGGATGGGGGGGGATATGGGGAGGATGGGCGGAGAATGGGAGGAGAGTACATGCATGCTTGTTTGCCTATTCCTTAATATGCTTTGAAAAAGGCAAACAAGCATGTATGTATGTACTCTTAGGGGGGGGTGGAAGGTGTGTCTTGATTCGAGTCCCATTTCCTGTGGAACTCGAATCAGGGGGATGGGGGGTGAGGAGAGCAGACATCCTGTGCACACCGCACCTTAGGTACGATCTTGACAATGCGATTGGGGCGAACCATACACGCCTGTGCTATGGCTCTGTTTTGAGGCGCCTCTAACTCCCAGTGCACTTCTCACCTTCGGAACAATCTTGACAATGTGGTTGCGCCGAATTTAGTTTTGAGGCGCCTCGAATCAGGGGGATGGGAAGAGGTGGAGTGCGTCATCTAATCAAGGGGGGTGCAGAGAGAAGACACCTTGTGGACTTCTCACCTTGGGTACGATTTTTGAGTCGACTCAAGAGAAGACACCTTGTGCACTTCTCACCTTGGGTACGATTTTTGAGTCGACTCAAGAGAAGACACCTTGTGCACTTCTCACCTTGGGTACGATTTTTGAGTCGACTCAAGAGAAGACACCTTGTGCACTTCTCACCTTGGGTACGATTTTTGAGTCGACTCAAGAGAAGACACCTTGTGCACTTCTCACCTTGGGTACGATTTTTGAGTCGACTCAAGAGAAGACACCTTGTGCACTTCTCACCTTGGGTACGATTTTTGAGTCGACTCAAGAGAAGACACCTTGTGCACTTCTCACCTTGGGTACGATTTTTGAGTCGACTCAAGAGAAGACACCTTGTGCACTTCTCACCTTGGGTACGATTTTTGAGTCGACTCAAGAGAAGACACCTTGTGCACTTCTCACCTTGGGTACGATTTTTGAGTCGACTCAAGAGAAGACACCTTGTGCACTTCTCACCTTGGGTACGATTTTTGAGTCGACTCAAGAGAAGACACCTTGTGGACTTCTCACCTTGGGTACGATTTTTGAGTCGACTCAAGAGAAGACACCTTGTGCACTTCTCACCTTGGGTACGATTTTTGAGTCGACTCAAGAGAAGACACCTGGTGCACTTCTCACCTTGGGTACGATTTTTGAGTCGACTCAAGAGAAGACACCTTGTGCACTTCTCACCTTGGGTACGATTTTTGAGTCGACTCAAGAGAAGACACCTTGTGCACTTCTCACCTTGGGTACGATTTTTGAGTCGACTCAAGAGAAGACACCTTGTGCACTTCTCACCTTGGGTACGATTTTTGAGTCGACTCAAGAGAAGACACCTTGTGCACTTCTCACCTTGGGTACGATTTTTGAGTCGACTCAAGAGAAGACACCTTGTGCACTTCTCACCTTGGGTACGATTTTTGAGTCGACTCAAGAGAAGACACCTTGTGCACTTCTCACCTTGGGTACGATTTTTGAGTCGACTCAAGAGAAGACACCTTGTGCACTTCTCACCTTGGGTACGATTTTTGAGTCGACTCAAGAGAAGACACCTTGTGCACTTCTCACCTTGGGTACGATTTTTGAGTCGACTCAAGAGAAGACACCTTGTGCACTTCTCACCTTGGGTACGATTTTTGAGTCGACTCAAGAGAAGACACCTTGTGCACTTCTCACCTTGGGTACGATTTTTGAGTCGACTCAAGAGAAGACACCTTGTGCACTTCTCACCTTGGGTACGATTTTTGAGTCGACTCAAGAGAAGACACCTTGTGCACTTCTCACCTTGGGTACGATTTTTGAGTCGACTCAAGAGAAGACACCTTGTGCACTTCTCACCTTGGGTACGATTTTTGAGTCGACTCAAGAGAAGACACCTTGTGCACTTCTCACCTTGGGTACGATTTTTGAGTCGACTCAAGAGAAGACACCTTGTGGACTTCTCACCTTGGGTACGATTTTTGAGTCGACTCAAGAGAAGACACCTTGTGCACTTCTCACCTTGGGTACGATTTTTGAGTCGACTCAAGAGAAGACACCTTGTGCACTTCTCACCTTGGGTACGATTTTTGAGTCGACTCAAGAGAAGACACCTTGTGCACTTCTCACCTTGGGTACGATTTTTGAGTCGACTCAAGAGAAGACACCTTGTGCACTTCTCACCTTGGGTACGATTTTTGAGTCGACTCAAGAGAAGACACCTTGTGCACTTCTCACCTTGGGTACGATTTTTGAGTCGACTCAAGAGAAGACACCTTGTGCACTTCTCACCTTGGGTACGATTTTTGAGTCGACTCAAGAGAAGACACCTTGTGCACTTCTCACCTTGGGTACGATTTTTGAGTCGACTCAAGAGAAGACACCTTGTGCACTTCTCACCTTGGGTACGATTTTTGAGTCGACTCAAGAGAAGACACCTTGTGCACTTCTCACCTTGGGTACGATTTTTGAGTCGACTCAAGAGAAGACACCTTGTGGACTTCTCACCTTGGGTACGATTTTTGAGTCGACTCAAGAGAAGACACCTTGTGCACTTCTCACCTTGGGTACGATTTTTGAGTCGACTCAAGAGAAGACACCTTGTGCACTTCTCACCTTGGGTACGATTTTTGAGTCGACTCAAGAGAAGACACCTTGTGCACTTCTCACCTTGGGTACGATTTTTGAGTCGACTCAAGAGAAGACACCTTGTGCACTTCTCACCTTGGGTACGATTTTTGAGTCGACTCAAGAGAAGACACCTTGTGCACTTCTCACCTTGGGTACGATTTTTGAGTCGACTCAAGAGAAGACACCTTGTGCACTTCTCACCTTGGGTACGATTTTTGAGTCGACTCAAGAGAAGACACCTTGTGCACTTCTCACCTTGGGTACGATTTTTGAGTCGACTCAAGAGAAGACACCTTGTGCACTTCTCACCTTGGGTACGATTTTTGAGTCGACTCAAGAGAAGACACCTTGTGCACTTCTCACCTTGGGTACGATTTTTGAGTCGACTCAAGAGAAGACACCTTGTGCACTTCTCACCTTGGGTACGATTTTTGAGTCGACTCAAGAGAAGACACCTTGTGGACTTCTCACCTTGGGTACGATTTTTGAGTCGACTCAAGAGAAGACACCTTGTGCACTTCTCACCTTGGGTACGATTTTTGAGTCGACTCAAGAGAAGACACCTTGTGCACTTCTCACCTTGGGTACGATTTTTGAGTCGACTCAAGAGAAGACACCTTGTGCACTTCTCACCTTGGGTACGATTTTTGAGTCGACTCAAGAGAATACACCTTGTGCACTTCTCACCTTGGGTACGATTTTTGAGTCGACTCAAGAGAAGACACCTTGTGCACTTCTCACCTTGGGTACGATTTTTGAGTCGACTCAAGAGAAGACACCTTGTGCACTTCTCACCTTGGGTACGATTTTTGAGTCGACTCAAGAGAAGACACCTTGTGCACTTCTCACCTTGGGTACGATTTTTGAGTCGACTCAAGAGAAGACACCTTGTGCACTTCTCACCTTGGGTACGATTTTTGAGTCGACTCAAGAGAAGACACCTTGTGCACTTCTCACCTTGGGTACGATTTTTGAGTCGACTCAAGAGAAGACACCTTGTGCACTTCTCACCTTGGGTACGATTTTTGAGTCGACTCAAGAGAAGACACCTTGTGCACTTCTCACCTTGGGTACGATTTTTGAGTCGACTCAAGAGAAGACACCTTGTGGACTTCTCACCTTGGGTACGATTTTTGAGTCGACTCAAGAGAAGACACCTTGTGCACTTCTCACCTTGGGTACGATTTTTGAGTCGACTCAAGAGAAGACACCTTGTGCACTTCTCACCTTGGGTACGATTTTTGAGTCGACTCAAGAGAAGACACCTTGTGGACTTCTCACCTTGGGTACGATTTTTGAGTCGACTCAAGAGAAGACACCTTGTGGACTTCTCACCTTGGGTACGATCTTGACAATGCGGTTCGGGCGAACCATGCACGCCTGCGCTATGGCTCTGTGCGTTGTGGCTATCGCCGCCTTTGCAAACTCGCAGTGGTAGATCAGATCCTGCACCTGGAATGGTGAAGGTGGAAGAAGCAGCGGCAGAGGAATGGGGCAGCAGAGGCATGAACTTCTGTGCGTATGTATGTGAATACGTACGAATGAGGTATTCTCTTCTCTTCCATACGTTGTGAATGCCTGGGCGAACTCGCAGTGGTAGATCAGATCCTGCACCTGCAAGCGGAAGGAAGGGGGGGAGGAATGGGGTTGCAGAGTATGCATCAACTTTTGTGTGTGGCTATGGTCGCCCTTGTTAACTCGCAGTGGTAGATCAGATCCTGCACCTGGAACGGAAATAACAGCAAAGGAAAGATGCGCGGAAGTCTGTTACTCATTCTCTGCTCCACACTCCCTTCTGCTCCACACTCCCTTCTGCTCCACACTCCCTTCTGCTCCACACTCCCTTCTGCTCCACACTCCCTTCTGCTCCTCACTCACTTAAGAAGTAGGGCACGTGCTCACACACAGTCTTTCCACCCCACACTCAGAGTCTGCTCGTCTGTGACAGGGACGGAAGCAACAGTGTCCACGGCTCTCTCCTCAGCATGCTGCAGAGACAGCAGGTACAGCCCGTGGGTGAGGTCCTGCAGTGACCACGCACCAAGAGAGGGTGGTACCCACCAAGCCTCACCAAGTGTGAGCAATCGTGACTGAGCTTGACCAAGCCTTGGCAAGAGATACTCACTGTTTGCTCGTCTGTGACAGGTGTTGAAGCAACAGTGTCCACGGCCCTCTCCTCAGCATGCTGCAGCGACACGACAGCAGGTACAGCCCATGGGTGATACCACGCAGTGACCATGCGCCCAGAGGAAAGGGCACCCACCAACTAAACCTGCCCATGCCCCTTACACACAGCGTCCCCACCTCCCACTCACTGTTTGCTCGTCAATGACTGGATTTGAAGCAACTGTATCGACCGCTCTCTCTTCTGCATGCTGCAGCGACAGTAGGTACAGCCCGTGGGTGAGGTCCCGCATCGACCATGCGCCCATGCCACCTGCACTGGCCCGCACGCTCCTTGCCACGTCTAGGAGAACTCCCATGCGGATGCGCGGCAGGGAGTTGAGCGCACGCGCCACTGGCATGGAAGGAGGGGGGTGGGGGGAGGAGGAAATGAAGAGGTGGAAACAGGGGTGGGTGGGATATACGGGGCATATAGAACCAGATGCCCCCTGCGCTGGCGCACACGCTCCTTGCCACGTCTAGCAACACTCCCATGCAGATGCGCGGCAGGGAGGTGAATGCACTCGCCACTGGCATGGGGAGATAGGAGAGGATGAAATGAAGAGGGGGGAACAGGGGAGGGATATACGGGGCATACAGAGCTAAATGCCGCCTGCACTGGCACGCACACTCCTTGCCACATCTAACAGCACACCCATGCGAATGCGGGGGAGGGAGTTTGACGCACGGCCATAAGTTCGGGCCCAGCCTAAGATTCAGACGTACCAGGTGGGCCTTTGAAGCTGAGGGCGGGCGAGACAACCACATCAGAGATCCAGGAGAGAGTTCGGGAAGAGACTGTGATTTGGTTGCGACTCAAACACCCGTTCGGTGGACTCAAAGCACGCTCTGAGGCGCCTCAAAGCGGACCTACCAGGTGGGCCTGTGAAGCTGAGGGCGGGCGAGACAACCACATCGGAGATCCAGGAGAGAGTCCGGGAGGAGACAGCCAGCCCCCGCCGCAACACACTCTTGCGCTCCTCCCCAACTTCCTCCTCCAAGAATAACTCTTCCTCTTCCTCCTCCTCTTCTCCCCCCTCCTCCTCTTCCCCCCCCTCGTCGCCCTCTATTCCCTGGGTCTCCGTCTCCTGAGGTTTACACCCCTCCACCCCTCTTTCCTCCTCGTCCACTGTTGTTACTGCACCCAACACCTGACCCAACCGCTCCTGCCGAAACTCATAATGCCGTTCCAGCGGCCCTTCACTTACTATCCCAGCCTCTGCACCCGTGCTACTTCCTGTGCCCTCATGCGCCCCTCTGCTGCTCTCGTTGTCCTCTCTGACCGCCCTGACTGCTCCATTTGTGACACCAGTTGACACATACGCGTTATAAGCTGACACAGGTGGGATATCAGAAGCCAAACCTTCCCAACCACCAAGATCGTCCATACCTCTTTTGCTATCCCTCTTCATTTCAGCCCTTTCAGTAATTTCATGCCTTTCAGAGCTTGCTTTCTCTTCCCTATGCCACGTTCTCTGCCCCTGACCTTGACCACCTGAAACACCTGAACCACCTTGCGTATCCCAGGCGCCTGCTCTGCCGTTACTTTGGACTCTGCTGCCATTTGCACCCACACCGGCTGGATTAGACCGCACAGCATCATTCTCCACTGCACCCTTTGCTGCTTCACCCATCTCCACTGCGTGATACCCATCCCGCTCTTCAGCTTCACAGACCTCATGCTGCCCCTCCCACACACCACCACCACCCTTCAGCTTCCGAACCGCAAAGCTCACCACCGCACGGAACCCCTTCGCCCCTGAAGCAAGGCTCAAGGACCCCTTTCCTGAACCGAGACCTTCCCGTGTGCAGCTGACGTGGCTGCTGACGTGGCTGCTCATCGGATTTCTACTGCCGCTCTTGCTTGACCGGTCACTGCTCTTGCTGCAGCCGTCATGGCTGCTGCCACGTGGCTCGTCTGGTAACAGAGCAGAGGAGGAAACGGAGCGTCTGGATTGTGACGGAACTGAAAAACTTCTGAGTCGTCTCAAGAGTATGGTTCTACGGGGATCGTCTGGTATCAGAGCAGCGGAGGAGACTGAGCGTCTGCCAGCTGACTGAACTGGAAGGACGGAGGCCGGAGGGAGGTGGCTCTGCTGACGTGTCAGTGACGTCAGCGGGGAGATGCGAGTATGGTGTGTAGCCATGAAGCCGAGGGGACGGTGAAGGTTGCTGTGAGAGATGGGATTTCTTCGTCGAAAAACGTGAAGGCTGCTTGGAGAAACAGAAATGTTCCTTAGAGAAGCTGGAAGATAGCTGTTTCGTAGAAGCGCATACGGCAAGGGAGACTTTTGAGTCGACTCATAAGAAGCTGGAAGACAGCTATTTCGTAGAAGCGCATACGCCAAGGGAGGGTAGTCTTGGTGGAGGAAACTTGTGGAGCGGAACTGATGCTTCTTCGAATAATACTGCTCGAAAGAAACGGGCGAGACAAAGGAGGTAACACAAGCTCTGAGAGCTCTAGTAAATGAAACGCGCTATTAACAGATGAAACGCGCTATGAAGGGTTGGAAGAAACAGAATGAGAGGACTACAATTTGAAGGTCCAACGAAAGAAACCATTATTACTTTGCCTGATACGGAATCGCCGTTCTTTAATATTACCAGGCAGGGGGAAGCTGTCAATGGCGTCCGGAAAGCCGGTAGTACGTGCAGCAACTTGATGCTACTACGTAGCCTAATAAAGACCCCGACGGAAACTGGGAAGACAGATAACGAGAATCGCGCGGAGGTGACACCGAAAGTTCTTGAAACTAGTGCCATAAAAACACTCAGTCAACTCGCTGCCGTGACAAGGCGACTGTTCATTCCATTGAACGTAGACGCGCTGCGTCCTCGAAAGACTGGTTCACTCGGACCTAGAAACTGCTCGACGCGTGTGTCACGTCAAGAGTCTCCAACTCTCGGCCTCAGGTTTCAACTGGCAGTTGGAACGACATGAACCAGCCAGACCATGGCAGAAGCGTGCGACGCCATGACTGAATTCGACATTGGAATTGTCGCCTGACAACGAAGCAAATTATTTCTACCATTCGAAGTTGTATGGCCACTCACAACAAGACACAAGATCAACATATCACGCATCCAAGAATATGCGGAATTGAGAATGACTATCACATCATACAGCGCGGTATAATACGGTGTAAAGGAGCATAGTTGCTTATGTCACATCTGTCAGAGTGACTGTAGAGAATGTTCGTCTGGTGTAGAATACTTCTGGAAACTCCGGGATCGTGACAAGTCAGCATGACCGTTGGATGCAAAATTTGGACCATTGGGATGGAGTTATCCCGTCTGTCATCTCTATAGAGTTTCACGAAAACCAGCTCTCCTGAAAACAGCTTCCATGATGGCACTTCGTGTATGTTCTTCGCATTCAAACTGTAGCGAGCTAAATTTCTACTCACAATGTCAGCATGCAAAACCTTCGAATTGGCAGCAAATTCGTCAGATTGTAGCGAGTATTTGCATTCAGGCCATGTTCTACAGGCAGACGGGTATTGTTTGCTGCGCTCGGGCTTCGAACAGAGCCTGAATAGCCTGAATGTGGAGACTGAATATCTAGGCCGGACTCAACGTCCGCTGGATTGACAGAAAAGAGTGATTGCGTGCTTTTAGTAACGTCGGCTGTCTGTTGCTTGCGTAGTTCGTAGTTTAGCTAGTTCGTACTTTAGCTAGTTCGTAGTTTAGCTAGTTCGTAGTTTAGCTAGTCAACCGCCTGACTCTCTGCAGCGCGTTCAAACATGTCGGCTGCCAGCGCAATCAAGGCGAGTTTCACTGATGCTGACCAAAATGCTGACCTGGAGCAGCTGCGAGCGTTTATCGACACGTGTCCGCTTCTCGACCACCACTGCCACTGCCTGATGGAGCTAGAGCCTCCCGTTACAGTCACATCTCTCAGCAACGCGCTCCTAGGATCACTCACGGAAGCGCAGGGTAAAGCGCGAGAACAGGCAGTACACTCTATCGCCGTTAAGGTACCATATGTTCTGAATCTACTGACGGTTTTTTGCCTTCGCCTTTGACTTATCGTTCTCACGTCCTCTTTCCGCTCATTGGCCGTTCTTCTCTCCCATCATATTCACAACAATTTTAAACCAGTGCGTTTAGCACCCCTGGCGCCTCAAAGTCGGCTGTAAGACGGAATCTGTTTTTTTAGAGTTCCATAAAAACACGTCCTCTTTCCCCTCATTGGTCGTTCTTCTCTCCCATCATATTCACAACAATTTCAAACCAGTATGTTTAGCACCCCAGGCGCCTTAAAGTCGGCTGTAAGTCGGCCACTTCCTCTTCCCCCACTGTCCACTTCCGACCTCTACCACTCGACCCTCCTCCTCTGCTGTCCCTCCCTCCCCCTTTCACCCCCCACCCCCCCCCCCCCCCCCCCCCCCCCCTCCCCCCCTCCCTCCCCTTCCCTTCCCCTCCCGCCCCTCTGTTCCCCGTACCAGCGCAGTATTCGCGAGCTGGCTTCTGCCCTATCAGCGGACGCCACGTCACTGGAGGGAGTTGCCGCTGCTCGGCTGCAATTGGGCGAGGAAGCCACCAATCAGAAGCTGTTTGGTGCTGCGAGGATGTCTGCAATGCTTATAGACGATGGGCTCAAAGGCGGGGTGGCTCATAACGGGGATGTGA
Source organism: Closterium sp. Naga37s-1 (assembly GCA_947471745.1). Classification (NCBI taxonomy): domain Eukaryota; kingdom Viridiplantae; phylum Streptophyta; class Zygnematophyceae; order Desmidiales; family Closteriaceae; genus Closterium; species Closterium sp. Naga37s-1. The sequence continues at coordinate 92,685 of CANJKZ010000884.1, forward strand.
ACTGGGGGACGGGAGGAGGAGAAAGCGGAGCGTATGAACCAGGTGCAGCAGAAGAAACAGCAGAAGTCGCGGCATCAGCAGCAGCACAACAGGGAGAAGAGAAAGGAGCTTTCGAGTCAACCTGCAGGCCACAGGAAGGAGAACAGCAGCAGCAGAGAGAGACGGAACAGCCAGGAGGAGAGCAGGGCAGGGGAAAGCGAGGAGAGTGTAAAGGGGAGGGGGGAGGAGGGGGGGGGAGGGGGAGGAGAGCAGAAGGAGCAGCAGGAGGGGCAGAGGTGGAGGTGGAGGGACGTGGCATGGCACGAGACTCTGGTGCCGGTGGTGCGGCGAGTGCTCAGGCTGGAAACCGTAGCGGAAGATATTTTGCTGGGACCAGCGCCAGGTGGCACGTGGACACTGGGCAGCTTCTCCAAGCAGTTCCACGAGGCCATTGACCCATATCCTCCCCCTCGTGCCTTCCCATGCTTTGTGTAAATGAAAAACGAGTTGACTTTTGAGTCGACTCAAAAGTCAACTCAGCTTCTCAAAGCAGTTCCATGATGCCATTGATCCATATCCTCCAGTCTGATACCTTCCAAGCCGTGTGTTTTCCTAGCTATGCTTATTGCTTGCAGCTTACCTTGCTCTTGGGACTCGAATCCCGAAAGAAATGGCTCTTGGCGAATGGATGTGATATCTTTCGTCCATCCATTCACTGACGCCGATTCAAACCATCCCCCGATTCACCCTTGTGGAAAAATAACGTTCGCAAACCATATTTTCAATCCACATTCCCAATCCGCTGCCGCAGTCCACATTTGGCCACCATTCGTTCTCCTTGACTTGTCGTGACTCCTCTTCACCTTTCCTTCATTCCTCTTGACCCATCTTGAACCATCTTGACCCTTGTTGACCTGTAATCACCGCACACCACCACCTGGAGTGGTGGCGTTTAAGAGCATTGCAGCCTACCGCTGTGGTCTCTCCATCGACCCTATTGTGACGCCATCTGAAGTGGATCTGGGCCTTCAAGCCACTCTGGGTGTGTATCATCTGTGTCGTCTTCTCTCCCACCATCCTCCAGCCATCTGATAAGGCGAGCAGCAGTCTAAAAGAATCGTTTAGCAAAAGGTTGACAGTAACGATCTGTTGTTGTCTCCTGCTGGGTGTGTATCATCTGCCTCGTCTTCTCTCCCACCATCCCCTTGCGTTCTCCCCTGTTCCTGATCCCTCTTGCCCCCTCCTCACCGATTACCGCCTTACAAGTCCTTTTAAAAGGAGCTCGCCATCTAGAATGGCTTGACCTGGCCCGTCATAGGCCTCCCCTGGCCCGTCATAGGCCTCCCCTGGCCCGTCATAGGCCTCCCCTGGCCCGTCATAGGCCTCCCCTGGCCCGTCATAGGCCTCCCCTGGCCCGTCATAGGCCTCCCCTGGCCCGTCATAGGCCTCCCCTGGCCCGTTATAGGCCTCCCCTGACCCGTTATAGGCCTCTCCTTTGGCCCTGTTTCACAATTCCTGCTTGAGTGGAGGTTAGAGTTCAAGCCATCATGGGTATGTCTGTTCTGTCCGTCCATTCCCCTGATTGGCTCCGTGTTATCATCTGTGTGCAGGTATGATGTTGGTGCAGGTATCATCCACCTACACTTCTCTTTTGTTGGTGCCAGTATTGCACCTAAATAGTCTCTTCCATTGCCTTATGGAGATCGTTGCCTTACGGAGGTCATTGCACTCTATTCTGTTTCATCGTTGATCATCCCTGTTCATGCCATCCCAATCCTCAGCTTCGGTAGTCCAAACCTGTCCGCCAAGCCTGCGTCTGTGTGACCCTCGAGTGATCAGTTTCTGCATCGCTACAGCCCGTGCTGTGGCAGCTAAGCATCAGTTGCCGCTGCAGATACACTGTGGGTGAGTCATGGGTTTATGTATGATGGTTTGGTTGATCAGCCTCTGTCGTTGCTGAATGGTGAATGCTTGATGATTAGTTTTTGCATTGCAACGGTTTTGCAGTGGTAGCCACGCATCAGTTGCCGCTGCAGATGCACTGTGGCCTGTGGGTGCGTGCGTGATGAGTTGTGGCATAGTTATCGTGAGGCACTATGACTGATCAGCCTTTGTGAATGTGAATGGTGGATGCTTGATGATTAGTTTCTGCTTTGCAACGGCCCTTGCTGAGTGGCCGCCAAGCATCAGCTGCTAAAAGTAAACGGTGACCTGTGGTTGCGTGCGTGATGAGTCGTGGCACAATGCTTGATTTGAGACGTCTCAAAACGTGATGAGTCGTGGCACAATGCTTGATTTGAGACGTCTCAAAACGTGATGAGTCGTGGCACAATGCTTGATCAGCCTGTGTGAATGTGAATGGCGGATTCTTGATGATCAGCTCCGGCATTGCAATGATCGTGGCTGACTGCCAGCTAGGCATCAGTTGCCGCTGCATTACACTGTGGCCTGTGGGCTGTGCGTGATGAGTTGTGGCATGGTAATCATGACTTGTGGCACTATGCTTGATCAGCCTTTGTAAATGCGAATGGTGGATGCTTGATGTATCAGCTCCTCCTTTGCAGATACACTGGCCCTGGCTGACTGGCTGGTAGCCAAGGACTAACAGCTGCCACTGCAGATACACTGTAACCTGTGGGTGCGTGGTGAGGTGTGGCATGGTTATCATAAGTTGTGGCACTATGCTTGATCAGCCCTTGTAAATGCGAATGGTGTACGTGTGATGTATCAGCTCCGGCATTGCAATGGCCCTGGCTGACTGGCAGCCAAGGACCAACAGCTGCCTCAAGCACCCAAGCAACAGCAGCCTCAAGCTGCCAAGCATCAAGTTGAGTCTTGTGGCAGGCAGGGGGGCTCTCCTTTTGCAAAAACTCTACAACAAGAATATGTTGGAAAATGCAAAACAGCGTCACGAACTTGAGAGGTCTCAAAGGCCCTCTCCTTCAGCACCTTTTGCAGAAACAGTACAAGAACATGTTGGAAAATGCCAAACAGTTTCACGAGCTCGAGCCTCTCCTTTGAGCATGCTCTCAGTTTGCTTCTTTTCTTAAACACTCGTCTCTTCACAACTGCACCATCAACACATTAAAACGTCCTCCGCTATCTTGCCTGAAAAATAAAAAAATAAAAAATCCCAAGATGCAAATTTCGCCTCCGTTTTCATTGCCTGAAATTTTGTAGTAAGTGCGTCCCCTTCTTTCTCCTTCCCTGTCCAGTTTTGGCGACAGGGATTTGGATCTAGCAGCAGCCAACCCCCTGTGCCTGCGCGCCCTCCTGGAATTCAATGAGGGGCTTGTGGAGGTGCCAGTGGGGGAGGTGCCAGTGGGGGACGCAACAGTGGGGGAGGCGCATGGGGAGGCACGTGGGGTGGGTCGCAGCTATGCAAGCTATGCGGCACCGATCGTTCTCCTGCACTCGTGCTACCCGTTCATGAGGGAAACTTCCTACCTTGCTTCTGTGTACTCCACGGTACGCCTTTCCATTTTGGCCTCTGTATGTGTGGTGTGTGTGTGTGTGTGTGTGTGTGTGTGTGTGTGTGTGTGTGTGTCCAAGTGTGTGCATGTGCCATACTCTCATCCCTGTGCCATGCCTTCCATCCTTCTTCTCAGGTGTACGTGGACTGTGGGCTGGTATATCAGCAGATCCGGAACTTAGGCATACCGCATGACACCTGTATGTGGTCCCATGCCTACAAGCGTCATCCCTGTGCCATGCCCTCCATCCATCTGTCTCAGGTGTATGTGGACTGTGGGCTGGTCTTCAGCAAGTGTGATACCAGATGTACCATGCCTACAAACGCCATACCACGTGTCCACCCCTGTTCCATATCTTCCATCCATCTGTCTCAGGTGTATGTGGACTGTGGGCTGGTCTTCAGCAAGCTCTCCCTCTCGGGCATGAAGGCTGCCCTCCTTGACTTGCTTGACCTCGCCCCTCTCAACAAGGTGCGTGGCCATTGACTTACCTCATTCACACCCATCCTTGACTTGCTTGACCTCGCCCCTCTCAACAAGGTGCGTGGCCATTGACTTACCTCATTCACACCCATCCTTGACTTGCGCTGACCTTGCTTGACCTCGCCCCTCTCAACAAGGTCCGTGCTTGTTGACTTGTCTCTCTCCCGCTTGACTTTCATTGACCTTGCTTGACCTTGCTCCCCTCCGTAGGGCTTCTGTCTCCGTCAACTTGCGTTGACTGCTGAGCCTTGCCCTTCTTGCAAGGACCCTCTGCTCGTCATCTATTCGTATTTTTGTTGGTCTTTTTGGCCGCAGGCGATTCTGTTTGCCAAATATTCCTGCAACTTCTTATCAAGGTGCATCATTACATGACGCCTGTTTTTCCACCCCACATATCAGGTCATTATGAGCACAGATGCTGTGGGATTCGCCGAGCCTTATTATTTGAGTAAGCTGTCGTTTTTTGTGAACGGGTTTACTAGTCTGTTACATATGATATGGTCTTTTATGCCAACTTTTCTTTATCTTTGTTTATTATCAGGTGCCATGTGGGGAAGGCGGATCCTCTTCCTTGCTCTTGCATCTATTGTGCAAGGAGGTGATCTCACTCTTTCAGAGGCTTTCCAAGCTGCATGTGGAATTCTGCACAACAATGCACTTCGACTGTATCGACTTGACATGCCGAGGGTTGTCCCCCCTCCAACCATGTAGTATTGTAAGTCGGTGGTACGTGTACAATAATCAGAAGATGTGAAGCATATAGTTTGCTAGAATTCTTTTTATTTGTGCAGTTACTCACTGTTTTCATCTCCAGGCATTTGTTTCTTTAAACGGATGTCCTTTTCAGTGGTTCGTGTTGTGGACGGAAGGTTCAGTGCACCTTTCCCCATTTCGTATTTGAGGCCAATCCGTGAATGCCAGCTCGTCCGTATTTGAGGCCAATCAGATGACCTTGGAGCAGCCGCAAGAGAACCAACAGCACACGCCAGACCAAGTCGCACAGATGGCAGACATGAGAGATGTGGCGAAAATGGCGCGCCGCGACGTTTTTTGGATCATGGCCCGCAGGAAGGTTACACCAGCGGCGCAAATATCCCCACACCACATGGTTTCCCCTGCCCACGTGGTCCAGCTCCCCAATGTTTTTGTGCAGCAACTTTTTTTACGATCCAATCGGAATCCCCCCCAACCACACGATTGCTCAGCTCCCAATTCCCCATCATCGTTCACAAATCACGACGCGAAGGGTCGTCACAAAAGCGCGTGCCCCCAAAAAAGTTCCTTATGGGCTCAACAAGGTGATATGCGTTCCAAAGCGGTGAGATTAGTATATAGAGCGATGCACCAGCGTGTCTGGTCGCGACGACTCACGATAATCCCTTCGTCACAGCAATCCCTGTTGTTGCCTTCACTAGTTTCTGCTTCTTGCTTCCTTTTCCCCTCTGTCTCCCGTCCCGCCCTTTGGAAGCAACAAGTTTTTGTTTGCTTGTTTGTGTTGGAGATAATCACGCTAAACGCTCCGTACTAAGACCGATGGCGTGATTTTCACCTATTGTCGGCATAATCTCCGCATCAAATCATGCGCATACTATGCGCCGCGAGAGCTTGCGTATTCTTAGCAACGGCTAATCTACTAGAGCTGCTATGACCGCAATTCTCTAAAATGGTCGATTATTGAAAAAATCCAAGCTCGGTTTTCTAGTAGCGAAGAAGGAGCTTGTTGCGATGTTTCTAGCTTTAACGACATTATGCGAAGGCCGTAATAGCTGTTGATCTCGAAAGCTTGTTGTCCAGGCTTCCACGTCAAACTTGACGCGAAATTGCTCGGATAGCCGTTTCTTTTGAGCTTTTGAAAGAGAAGCCGTCATGGGTCGAGGAAGGAATCGCGATGCGGAGTTCAAATTGCCGGAAAGCAGCCGGTTCGACAATGAGGACGTCGAGCTGTCGGTCGGCAAGCAGGTGCGAGGCCGTTGTCCATATTCAATCTAGAAATGTCGTTGAAAACTGACGGTCAGTCACCGTCAAACATCGTCCTGACAGCATTCGTTTCGTTATTTCGTGCGAAAACCGGCTTGGAGGTCTGGTGGACCTGGCCTCACGATTTTTCGTCATTCGTTCTCGTGAAGGGCGAACAGTTTTCGCTCTTTGTTCTTGTGGCTGGCGTGCCTTTGTCGTTCTCGTGACACGTCCTCCATAGAAAATGCAATCCCTCCCGCACGGTACCGCATTCTCGGGTGAATTAATGAGGATCGGACGGAGAAAATTTCACCCTGCTTCCAAATCTCAGATCAGGCGATGGGCCACGGAGACAATTCTCGGGCAGCCCTTCTGGCGATTCAACCGCGGCGGTGGCGACGACTCCGCGTCCACCTTCGCGGGGCGATGGCCTGGCGGCAGCGTCGGCGTGAGTTCCGGCATATCAGGCGTCAACACGGACGGCAGCACCTCGTTCTGGCTCGGCGCGCGCGGGGGCGACTCGGTGCGCGGCGGCTCGGTGCGGGGCCGCGCGATGCTGCAGCGGTCGACGACGTCCGGGATATGCATGCCGCGGAATATGGAGCTCGCGAGGCTGCGAGTGATCGACCCGGAAGACGCGTGAGTTGCTGCTACTGGATTGCTGGTGATGGGTTACTGTGGTGGAGGGTGGTGGTGAAGGGTGGGAGCAGGCGGGTGGCGCGATGCTGCAGCAGTCCACGACGTTTTGAATATGCATGCCGCGGAATCTGGGGCTCGCGTCGCTGCGAGTGCACTCGACTCGTGAGTTGCGGCCGCTAGAGTACTACTCGTGATATGCTGGGATGGAGGAGGACAAAATCCATTTCTTGCATTTCCTCCTGTGCCTCCTCACTTCACCTCCATCATTCCGCCTCTCTTCTCATTTTTCTTTCTGTAAATTGGCTGGATGAAATGGGCTTGAGTAATTCAATAATTTCTTGCCATTTCTCCTCTGCTTCCTCCCTCCCTCGCCCCTCCTTCTCCATCCCTCCACCCTCCTTCCTCGTCCATCCAGCTATCTGTTACTATGGGAGCAGGTGACTCTAATCCTGGGATTTTACTCCGCTTTAGTCACACCCTTCGAGTTCGCCTTCCTGGCGGACAGCATGCCCGTGTGGCTGACGTGGCTTGACGTGGCAGTCAACTTCTGCTTCCTGGCCGACCTCCTAGTCACATTCTTTGTCGCTTTCAAGGACAAGCACACCTACACGCTCGTTACAAGCCATTGGAAGATCGCAGAGAGGTGAATGGGGACGGGAGAAAGAGCGGTGGGGGAAGGGGATCCGGGGAACAAGGGGAGAGAGTGGGGGGAGTGGGTGAGGGAGAGAGTGAGGCGAGAGTGAGGGGAGAGGGGTGGAGCCACTCATTGTCAGATAGTAACGCTTGCCGATCTTCTCCCTGCCGATCCTTGTCACTCACCGCTTTCCCTGCTCTCACTGCTTTCCTCCCCCTCAACCCCCTCCCTTTCCCCCCCCCCCCCACCCCCCCTTTCCCCCCTTTTATCTGTCCCCCACCCCCATCGCCTCGCTGCAGATACCTTTTCTCCTTTTTCCTCTCTGACCTTGTGATATTTTCCTATCACTGCTCCCCTGTACTCACTGGTGTCAACCTGGTGCCCTCCCCCCGCCTCTATCCCCCTTTCGTACTCCCCTCCCTCCCACCCCCATCGTCTCGCTGCGGGTATCTCCTTTCCTACTTTCTCACGGATCTGCTCGCGTTCTTCCCCTTTCACTCCGCTCAACCCCCCCCCCCCCCTTCCCTCCCCCACCAACATCCCCTTGCTGCAGGTACCTCCTCTCCTACTTTCTCACGGACCTGCTCGCAATCTTCCCCTTTCCCTGCGCTCACTACTGACAGCCCTCCTTTGCCACACTCCTTCCTCCCTCACCATCCCCGTTGCCTTGCTGCAGGTACCTCCTCTCCTACTTTCTCACGGACCTGCTTGCGATCTTCCCCTGGAACACCTTCTACCAGGTACGTGCAACTATTCAGTCGACTCAATGTTGCTTGTTATATTGTAAAGAGGCGACTCTTAAGGCAGCTGGAAAGCCACCTCATGGGCCTGCTTGTGCTCTTTTCTCATGGATTCCTCCCAACCCTCCCACCCATTCACCCACATACCCACCCGCCCATCCACCCACCAGCGCACACACCCACCCTTCCACCCTACCCCTCTCTCCTCATTGTGCTGTGGCTCAGCTAGCAGGCGCCAGTGGAACAGCCATCCTGCTGCAGTGGCTGCTGTCGACTCGAGTGCTCCTTGGAAACTATGCACCCAATGAGCCTCCTCCTTCCTCCCATTCCCCCTCCCCCCCCCTCCCCCCACTCTGCCCTTCAGCTAGCCGGCGCCAGTGGGGCAGCCAACCTGCTGCAGTGGCTGCTGTGGACTCGAGTGACCAAGGAGTGTTCCTTGGTCTTTGCCATCTATACACTCAATGAACCTCCTCCTTCCTCCCTTCCTCCCTTCCCCCACTCCCCCCACTCTGCCCTGGGCTCAGCTAGCCGGCGCCAGTGGAGCAGCCAACCTGCTGCAGTGGCTGCTGTGGACTCGAGTGCTCAGGATGCGACACCTCTTCAGATACTTCCACAGGTGAGCTGGACGGTGCCTTCAGGTGATTTGCCAGGTTCTTCAGTCAATCACAACCATATCCTGATCTCTAGTTATCATATAGAGCTTGAAGTTTTGCTTCTTGGGGCACTTGAGTTGAGAGCCCAACCACCCTCTCCCCCTAACCCTTCGCCCACCCCTCCCCCTACCACTTCCCCTCCCCCTCCCCTTACCCCTCCCCCTCCCCCTTCCCTTACCCCCCCACCTCCACCTCCCCTTACCCCTCCCCCTTCCCCCTCCCCTTCTATCCCCCCGCGCACCCACCCACCAACGGGACATCCGTTTAAGCTACTTTGCCGCCCGCTTTTTAAAGCTCATAATCGTGGAGATGTACATCACACACGTCGCCTCTGTTCACACCAAATCTCCCCACCCACACTCTCCCCACTCGCACTCTCCCCACCCACACTCTCCCCACCCACACTCTCCCCACCCACACTCTCCCCACCCACACTCTCCCCACCCACGCTCTCGCCACCCACACTCTCCCCACCCACACTCTCCCCACCCACGCTCTCGCCACCCACACTCTCCCCACCCACACTCTCCACCAGGCTCCAGAGGGACATCCGGATCAGTTACTTCGCCGTGCGCTTCCTGAAGCTGATCATCGTCGAGATGTACATCGCGCAGGTCGCCTCTGTTCACACCCACACTCTCCCCACCACACTCCACCAGGCTACAGAGGGACATCCGGCTCAGTTATTTCGCCGTCCGGTTCTTGAAGCTGATCATAGTGGAGATGTACATAACGCACGTCGCTGGCTGCTTCTTCTACTTCCTCGCCACCACCATGCCACCGGAGGAGCAGGGCTACACATGGATCGGCTCACTCACCCTCGGCGACTTCTCATACGAGAACTTCCGGGAGGTGGACCTGTTCACGAGATACGTGACGGCGCTGTATTGGTCCGTGGTGACCATGGCAACAATCGGTTACGGTGATATTCATCCGGTCAATCCGAGGGAGATGATCTTCGCCATGTTCTACATCACAGTGGATCTGATCCTCTCAGCTTATCTCATCGGTGAGTTTCTCTGTCAGTAGTGAGCCAAAGGTACCTCTCCTCTTCTCTCCTCTCCTCTCCTCGCATTTATCTCATTTCTTCCCCCCCTGTGCGCATTATTTCAGGAAACATCACTGCACTGGTGGTGAAGGGCAGCAACACCACCAAGTACCGGGAGCGCATGGCTCAGGTCATCAAGTACATGAACCGAAACCGCATTCCCCGAGTGCTGCGCCACCAGATGCGCCAGGTGAGAACAACAGACAAGGCAAATGAATGAAGGGTTGGGATTCCGGATTTTCACTTCTCTCTTGCATCACACAGCACGTGCGCCTGCAGTTCGAAACGGATCAGGTGGAGGACAACAATCTCAACGACTCTCTTTCTTCGCCCTCCCCCATTCTCTTCCTCTCGCTATTTCCGTCATTCACCCCTTATCCCTCTTCCCACAGCACGTGCGCCTGCAGTTCGAGACATACCAGGCGGAGGACAACATTCTCAACGACTTCCCTTTCCCCTGCGCCCGCCCTTCTCCCCGCCCCGCCCCCCCTGCCATCACAGCACGTGCGCCTGCAGTTCGAAACGGATCAGGTGGAGGACAACAATCTCAACGACTTCCCCTTCTCCACCCTTCTCCTGCTCTCTCTTCTCCACACCCTTTATCCTTTCCCCCCCCTGCCATCACAGCACGTGCGCCTGCAGCTCGAAACGGATCAGGTGGAGGACAACAATCTCAACGACTTCCCCTTCTCCACCCTTCTCCTGCTCTCTCTTCTCCACACCCTTTATCCTTTCCCCCCCCTGCCATCACAGCACGTGCGCCTGCAGCTCGAAACGGATCAGGTGGAGGACAACAATCTCAACGACTTCCCCTTCTCCACCCTTCTCCTGCTCTCTCTTCTCCACACCCTTTATCCTTTCCCCCCCCTGCCATCACAGCACGTGCGCCTGCAGCTCGAAACGGAACAGGTGGAGGACAACAATCTCAACGACTTCCCCTTCTCCACCCTTCTCCTGCTCTCTCTTCTCCACACCCTTTATCCTTTCCCCCCCCTGCCATCACAGCACGTGCGCCTGCAGCTCGAAACGGATCAGGTGGAGGACAACAATCTCAACGACTTCCCCTTCTCCACCCTTCTCCTGCTCTCTCTTCTCCACACCCTTTATCCTTTCCCCCCCCTGCCATCACAGCACGTGCGCCTGCAGCTCGAAACGGATCAGGTGGAGGACAACAATCTCAACGACTTCCCCTTCTCCACCCTTCTCCTGCTCTCTCTTCTCCACACCCTTTATCCTTTCCCCCCCCTGCCATCACAGCACGTGCGCCTGCAGCTCGAAACGGATCAGGTGGAGGACAACAATCTCAACGACTTCCCCTTCTCCACCCTTCTCCTGCTCTCTCTTCTCCACACCCTTTATCCTTTCCCCCCCCTGCCATCACAGCACGTGCGCCTGCAGTTTGAGACAGATCAGGTGGAGGACAACATACTCAACGACTTCCCTGTGAGCATCCGTCACAAGGTGGCGCGGGCGCTGTACCGGCGCCTCGTGGAGCAGAGCTACATCTTCCAGGGGTGCTCGCCCGAGTTCATCAACCAGATCGTGAGTGGTGGGGGGGGAGGGGGGAGGTTCTAGTGTGGTAGGGGAAGGTGCTTGTGAGTCGTGGGGATAACGTGATGCCAGAGCTGTACTGATGGCGTGATGCCAGAGCTGTACTGATGGCGTGATGCCAGAGCTGTACTGATGGCGTGATGCCAGAGCTGTACTGATGGCGTGATGCCAGAGCTGTACTGATGGCGCCTGGTGGAGCAGAGCTACATCTTCCAGGGGTGCTCGCCCGAGTTCATTAACCAGATCGTGAGTGGAGAGGGGGGGTGGGTGTTGTGCAGTGAGTGTGGTGCTTTTGAGTCCTAGGAATGGCGTCAAGCAAGGGTGCTCCACTGGAGGCTGGTGGAGCAGAGTTGACCAAGGTAGCCCCAGGGCACTACGTTCCTTCGGAGGTGGTGATTCAGCACTGCGACTCCCCCGAGCGGCTCTACATCATCTGCTGTCATTCCCGTACCTTCCACCCCACCCCACCGCACCCCACCGCACCCAACCAACTAGGTCACTAAGGTAACCCCAGAGCATTATTTCCCATCGGAGGTGGTGATTCAGCACCGTGACTCCCCCGAACGTCTCTAAATCATCTGCTCTTATCCCGCTCCCACACACATTACTTTCTATTGAAACCTTCCATCGCACCGCACCCCACCCCACCCCGCCTACCAGGTGACCAAGGTAACACCAGAGCACTACTTCCCCTCGGAGGTGGTGATTCAGCACAGAGACTCCCCCGAGCGGCTCTACATCATCTGCTCAGGCAACGTGGAGGAAACCTCTCCCTCCGCCTCTAGATCATCTTCTCTTATCCCCCACTGCGCTCTCGCAGGTCACCAAGGTAACGCCAGAGCACTACTTCCCTTCAGAAGTCGTGATTCAGCACAGAGACTCCCCCGAGCGACTCTACATCATCTGCTCAGGCAACGTGGAGGAAACCTCTCCCTCCACCTCTAGATCATCTTCTCTTATCCCCCACTGTGCTCTGGCAGGTGACCAAGGTAACACCCGAGCACTATTTCCCTTCAGAAGTCGTCATTCAGCACAGAGACTCCCCCGAGCGCCTCTACATCATCTGCTCAGGCAACGTGGAGGAAACCTCTCCTTCCTCCTCTGCTGACGGCGGCCGGCACTTCTCAGAACTCACCACAGGCTCGGTGGGTGGGTTTGATTTGTCAGTGGCTCATGCTGTGGCGTGTTGGGTGTGGGGTGTGGGTTCAGTCAGGGGGGCTCCCTTCCATCCCCCCCCCCCCTCCCCCCGAGCGCCTCTACATCGTCTGCTCAGGCTGTGTGGAAAAACCCTCTCCTTCCTCCTCTGCTGACGGCGACCGGCACTTCTCAGAGCTCGCCACCGGCTCGGTGGGTGTGCCTCCTCAGTGGTTCTTGCTGTTGGGCGGTATTCTGTGACTCGTATGTGGGTTGGGTCAGTCAGTGGGGCGCCCTCTCTCCCCCGATCTGCTCGGGGAGTGTGGAGGAAGCCTCTCCTTCCGCCTCTGCTGACAGCGGTCGGCACTTCTCAGAACTCGTCACCGGCTCAGTAAGTGGGTCTGTCTTTTCCGTGATTCTTGCTGTGGGGCGTGGGGTGACTCTTGCATGGGGTGCGGTGGGGTGGGTTGAGTGAATCTTGCATGGGTTGGGGTGACCCTCCTGTGCCGTCGATGCTGACGGCAAACTCTTGGCCCACCTCTGGTCAGGCGCTGTGAGTTGGCATTCTGATTTGATCTGTTTGCTCTGTGTTCTCTTTGTTTTTTCTGCTTGCTCGCTTGTTGATATTATAAGAGGCAACATATCGCAGCCCCTCTCTCGCCCACCTGCGCACCTGCCCACCTGCCCACTGTCCCCTTCTCCTCCCTCAGATGTTCGGCGAGGTGGCCGTGCGCTGCAACATTCCACAGCCCTTTGACCATTTTTTAGACGCCTCAAATATCTTTCCCGCTCCCCCTGGTTCCTACCTACCCCTGGCCCCTTCGCCCCTTTCCAGATGTTTGGCGAGGTGGCCGTGCTCTGCAACATTCCACAGCCCTTTGACGTCTCGGTTATTGAGTTCTGCCAGGTACGTCCGTTTTGTCAGCCTCATGTTAAATTTCTACGCCCTGTGTTGCCTCGAAATTTAACTTGAGTCGACTCAGAAATGAAACACCCCGCACGCAACCCATCAACGTCTCGGTCATCGAGTTCTGCCACCCAGATAAAACCCTTCAATAAGTCTTCAATCAGCCTCAAAAGTCTCGTTCTGTTTCACCGTGACCAACTCAGTTGTACTCTTTTCTTCCTGGCATGCTGTTTGGCAAGTCATTCTGATCGGGTTTCACAAAATACTGTTCAAGGCCCCCCAACCCTTGCTGCCACTCAGGTGCTTCGGCTGGAGCGGGAGGATCTGAACACGGCAATCAACACATTCATGGTGGACGGCAGGAAGATCGTCGACAACCTGCTGGAGGTGAGCGAGTGGGTGACTGCTTTTGCGGCTGAGTTGAATACCCTTGCTGCCACTCAGGTGCCAACTGGAGAGTGAGGATTTGAACACGGCGATCAACCCGTTCATGGTGGACGGCAGGAAGATTTTCGACAACCTGCTGAAGGTGAGCGAGTGTTGTTGTTTTTGTTGCGAGCGTTACTGGCGTCAGAAAAAGAACCTCTCTGATCGCGCAGCAGGAGGCAGAGCTCACGATGACCACCCCTCCCAACCCCTTCCACCCCTCGCCTAACACCCATGCATCCCATCTTATCCGCTCCCCGCCCACTCCACCAACAGCGCACAACGGAAACGGGCAGCAAGTACGCGTTACTGGCGTCGGAAATCACATCTCTGATCGCGCAGCAAGAGGCAGAGCTGACGATGACGACCATCTATGCGGCCTCGCGAGGGGACATAGAGCATCTGAAGCGGCTCATTAAGGCCGGGGCGAATGCTGGGAAAGCGGACTATGACGGGCGCACACCTCTGGTAAGTCTCGTGGTAGTGGGGGGAGGGAGGGCACCTTTGTTCATGCCTAGTGGGATGAGCTCACGAGGACGACCATCTATGCGGCCTCACGAGGGGACATCGAGCACCTCAAGCGTCTCATTAAGGCCGGAGCGGATGCGGGCAAGGCGGACTGGAGACGACTTTTGAGGCGCCTCAAAAATCAAGGCTGGGGCGAATGTGGGCAAGGCGGACTATGATGGGCGCACAGCACAGCAAAGAGGGGCTATGATGAAGTTGTTCGCTTCCTTCCTGCTACTGATGGCGCATATGTGATCAGTCTCTGGACAACCTTGGCACAACATCCTCTGTCCTCATCCTCCCCACTACCATCCCTCCCATGCCTCCCATCTCCCCCCCTAGCACCTGGCAGCAGCAGGCGGGTACGATGAAGTGGTGCGTTTCCTGCTCCTAGAGGGCGCGGATGTGAACAGCCTCGACAACTTCGGCACCGCATCCTCTGTCCTCATCCTACCTTTCTCCCCACTACCATCCCTCCCATGCCTCCCATCTCCCCCCCCAAAACCTGGTGGCAGCAGCAGGCGGGTACGATGAAGTAGTGCGCTTCCTTCTCCTAGAGGGCGCGGGTGTGAACAGCCGTGACGACTATGGCACCACGCCGCTGCTGGGAGCACTGAGAGCAGATGTGACGGGCCTTGATTGATACTGAAAGTCCCTCCATCTCTCCAACGTCGCCCCCGTGTCCCCTGTCTCTTCCCTCCGACCTTTCGTCAGCACCTGGCAGCAGCAGGCGGCTATGACGAAGTTGTTCGTTTCCTTCTATTGGAGGGCGCGGACGTGAACAGCCTTGACAAATCTGGCACCAAGTCGCTGCTGGAAGCACCTCATCTCCCCCATCGATCCCCCACCCTTTCCAATCCTCTCCCCCATCTTCAGCACCTAGCAGCAGCAGGCGGGTACGATGAGGTCGTTCGATTCCTGCTACTAGAGGGAGCGGATGTGAACAGCCTTGACAACTTTGGCACCACAGCCTGTGTTGTGATCCGAGGCTGACATCTCCCCGATCCACCCTACCTCTCCCTTCCCATCCCTCCCATCCTTCCCCCAGCACCTGGCAGCAGCAGGGGGCTACGATGAAGTGGTTCGCTTCCTGCTACTAGAGGGAGCGGATGTGAACAGCCTCGACAACTTCGGCACCACGCCGCTGCTGGAGGCGCTGAGGGCGGGCAATGACTCGACGGCTAAGATCCTGACGGACAAGCACGGCACGGTCAACCTGCAGGTGAGAGGGTGTGTGATGGTATGTGGTGTGATGGTATGTGGTGTGATGGTATGGGGTGTGGTGGTATGTAATGTGATGGTCTGTGGTGTGATGGTCTGTGGTGTGATGGTATGGGGTGTGATGGTATGGGGTGTGATGGTATGGGGTGTGGTGGTATGGGGTGTGATGGTATGGGGTGTGGTGGTATGGGGTGTGGTGGTATGGGGTGTGGTGGTATGGGGTGTGGTGGTATGCAGCAGTGTGCCTACAGTGCACTGTTGGAAGCACTGAGTGCGGGGAATGACTCCACGGCTAAGATATTGACGGACAAGCACAGCACTGTGAACCTGCAGGTGCGAGGGTGTGTGATGCACAGGCCCATACACATATGGCGGTATGGGGTGTGATGGTAAGGGGTGTAAGTGACCTTGTGTATGTGACCTTGCAATGTGTAGAAAGTGTATTTTTGAGACGTCTCAAGCATACACGTATGGCGGTATGGGGTGTGATGGTAAGGGGCGTAAGTGACCTTGTAGTCAAGGTCTTCTCCACTCCTGCAGTGCTCCCCTTCCCATCCCCTTCCCATCCCCTTCCCATCCCCTCTTCCCCCTATCCTACTCCCACCCACACGATCCCTTGAATCCCAGGAAGCAGGCACAGACCTATGTAACGCAGTGATGAGGGGTGACACAGGACTGCTGAGAAGGCTGCTGGTCAACGGAGTCAACCCCAATGCAGCCGACTACGACCTCCGCACACCTCTCCACATCGCACTTGCCCTGCTCCCCCTCCACACTCCCCTCCCCTCGCTCCCAACTTTCTCCACATCCCGTGCCCCTCCCCTCCCATCTTTTCCCCATCCCCACTTCCCCCTACCCCACTCCCACCCACCCACATGAACCCCTGTCTCGCAGGAAGCAGGCACAGACCTGTGTAACGCGGTGATGAGGGGCGACACAGGACTGCTGAGGAGGCTGCTGGTCAACGGAGTCAACCCCAATGCGGCCGACTACGACCTCCGCACGCCCCTCCACATCGCATCCGCCGAGGGATTCGTCCAGGTGGCGCGCATGCTGGTGGAGCATGGTGCTGACGTGGCAGCGCTGGATAGGTGGGGCAACTCGTCACTGGATGAAGCGCGCCGATGTGGCAGCCTGCCATTGATCCACCTGTTGGAGGAGGCCATGCGGGAACGAGGGCTTGAGATTGGTGGAGGATCCGTTGACGATGGTGCTGAGAGGGAAGGGGGGGAAGATGGAGGAGCAGGAGCAGAGGCAGGAACAGGGCCAGGGAAAACAGCAGCTGCTGCTGCTGGTGCTGCAACGGCTGCTACAGCCGTGGCTGCTGCGTCTCTCAACGCCTCGGCTGCTGCTGGAGCATCCCCTATGCCAGCAGCACCCTCTGCTGCCATACCCCCTGCTACTCCTGCCACTACTTCTTCCGGTGCCTCCACTACCACTGCTGCTCCTCCTGCCGCTACTGCTGCTGCTCCTGCTGCGGCTGCTGCGGCTGCTGCTGCTGCTGCTGCTGCTGCTGCCTCTGCAACTGGTGTGGCAGTGTCAGGCACTCCCTATCCATCCACCCCATCCCCCACCCCCCTGCCCCATTCACACCCCGAGGCAACACGCGCCACCTCCACCCCCCCCTTCCCCAACTCCCACTCCCTCACACGCTCCCAACCCTCCCCGCTCCTCGGCCCTGCTGACGCGGACTGGGACCGCATCACCGAGGATGGCTCGGCAACTCCCCGGATCGGCATGTCAGGCTCGGGAACGCCGCTACTGAGCGGGTCCGGCACGCCCCAGAGGAGAGGACCGGGAACGTCGCCTGGGAGGGGGCAATGGAGGCCCCCTGCGGGTGCTGGGGTGAGGAGGACGGGCGGGAGGGCTGGAGGGACGGGGTATAGCAGCGGCGCTGGTGCTGCTGGTCCGGCTGGTGGTGCCGGCATGGGAAGGCTGGTTCCTTTGGGGCCCAAGGTGAGTTTTTTCCATTATTTTACCGGTATTATTTTCCTGTGATGTTTTTTTTCTTCTTTTTTTCTGGTTGTCAGGTTTTTATGACATGTATGTTGTTTCCCTTCGTGCTTGCGATCGTGATTTTGAAGAGCTCAGAGTCTCTTTCTTTGTTGAATAAACATCCACAAATGTGGTATCTCCAACACACAGGCCCCCCACCATCCAATGTACACAGCCGCCCTTCTGATATTTTAACATCATTTTTTCTCCTTACTCCCCTTGCCCACTCCCTTCGTTTTCATCCTTGGTTCGTCCCTCTTCTTGTCAGAGAATCACTGTGTTCCCCTTCCCCCCATGGGAGCTAAAGCCTCAGAGAGTTGGGCAGCTTATGCCGCTCCCTCCATCCATCCCTGATCTCCTATCAACTGCTTCCAGTATTTTTGGCGCGTCTTATGTTGGTTTGGTTGGGAGCGATTTGGGGGTTGTAACAGCCATTGAGTTGATTAGGGACGGAGATAAGTTATTTCTATTAAAGTCAAATGAGATGCACGGAGATGCCCAGTCAGGTGGGCAGTAGATGTCCTTTATTGAAGATTATGTATCCTTACCGATGCCATATCATCTATATGCAATGTATATGTATTTTGTATTTAAATGAGGTATAAGATTAGTGGATGTGTGAGAATATTGTTTACTATGTAAGATATCCTGCGTCCATAAAAGCGACTGCTAGCTGGTGTAGAAAGTGGTCCCGCCTGTACCACGCAAGCTTCAAGCGGAAAAGCCGAAGTTCCCCCGAACTTCCACTGCGGCCACGTCATCAGCGACGGCGCCACAACGGAGGAGCTTATTTCCATGAAAGAAGGGCGGTACAGATCGACGTAAGTCGGTTTTACTCGGTGTGACAAAATCAGGGAGGTCTTACAAAGAGGGAGAGGATGACTGACTGGGAGAGGGAAAAACAGCTCAACCTAGCTATTCCAGAGACGATCCCATGCTTTCCTCCATGATTTCACAACTCATCAGATCACTCGTGTTTCGTGCTCATGACCTCGCTCCACTAGTGGTTGGTAAAGCGGGTGATTGCAGCCTACATTCCCAAGGTTACAGCTACTCCTGGGTTAGTTGATTGACGTGATCTCGGATTACCTCGTGCCCGTATTCCTGTCCTGGCTCGTATTCTCAGAAGGGTCTCCCGTTCCTAGGACGTTAGGTTCCGAGAGAAGAGAGATTTGAATAATGGACTTAGCGACACCGTTTCTCGGCGACGTTCGCCTGGTTGATCGTTCGCGCCCTTCGCCATCGTCTCGCCCTTCCACGAGCCCAAGTCATCTCATTCTACATTCTCCTCTCCCGTCATTACCACCTTGTCGCGTCAGTCCCTCGCCTAAGTGTAACTTAGCTAAACGTCCACCGCGTCCCGTCCCTCCACGACCGAAGCCCCAGCGACCAACAGATTCCGCTCGTTTAAACGACTCTCAGGATTCCCCCATGCTCGGCAGTAGCACATCAGCTGCTGGAACCCTCTCACGGGAAGGAGACGGATCTTCCCCGCAGCAAGCTGATTTTCCTCTTCCATCCGGGGGAAACAAGCTCCCCTTTTCTTCCCGAATTCCACCGCCGCTCCCGCGGAGACCCGCCGCGACGCACCGCCTCCGCCGGCTACGGAAGCGAACGGCCAACGGCACGTTCTACCTGTCGGACGAGCTCGCGGATATCACGGAAGTCTGGTCTTCGTCGATCCTCCTCCGTCCGCCGGCGGAATCCAACGGCGGAGACGCGACGTCTGGGAACTCTCCGCCTTCTTCTCCTCCTTCTCCTTCACCTGCTTCGTCAACATCCGGCAATATCGAGGCGCCTATTTCACTAGGGGAAGAAGAGTTAGGAGAAGTTCCAGTGGTATCTGAAAGCGGCTCGGGTGTAGCGACGTCGAGTGTGGTGTCAGAACTCGTGGCTCGAGTGGCGCGCGAGCCGATAGAGACTATAGAAAGTCTAGACCTGTCGCGAGTGCTTGAAGCGGAAGTGGGACCCGACGGGGTTTTAACTGAAGGAGTGGCGTCGGCGGTGTTGGTGGAGCTGAGTCGCGCCGGCAAGAGCCGGCACGCTCTGAAACTCTTTGACTGGCTCAAGGTAAGTTATACTTTCATTTAGTTGGGGTTCCGGGTTCTAATCGAGGTTTTTGGTTGGGGCTGCAGGGTTGAACCAAATAATATAAGCTCCTGTCTTCTCTTCCTCGCTTTACACCTCCTCCCGCTTTAACCCCTCTACACCCCCGCCAAGCCCCCTCCCCCTACCCTTCCCTTGTCCAGGCTCGGGCGTTTCTCCTGTCCACGTCAGCACACACCGCGTTGATCGCTGCATTGGCGCGCAGCGGGCCGTACGCTGACGCGGCGCGTGTACTGGCAGGCATGCGCGCCGCGGGGCTGTCTCCCACCGTCCACGCGTGCACCGCCGCCATGCAGGCCCAATCACGCGCCGGCAGGTGGCGCGCGGCGCTGCTGCTATTGGAGGAGATGCGAGGCATGGGGCTGAAACCGGATACCATGGCTTATAATGCCGTGCTCACTGCATGCGGAAGGTGAGTTTGCTGAGTGTGATTGTATGGAGGGTGCTTGCAGGAGGAGATGCGAGGCATGGGGCCCAAGCCAGATACGATGGCTTATAACGCGGTGCTCACTGCGTGTGGAAGGTGCGAGTGTGTGTGGAAAGAGAGTTTGGGGGAAGTGAGCATGGTGAAGGTGCGAGTGTGTGTGGAAAGAGAGTTTGGGGGAAGTGAGCATGGTGAAGGTGCGAGTGTGTGTGGAAAGAGAGTTTGGGGGAAGTGAGCATGGTGAAGGTGCGAGCAGGAGGTGATGCGAGGCGTGGGTCTGAAGCCGGATACCATGGCGTATAATGCTGTGCTCACTGCATGTGGTGGACGGTGAGTGTGTGGAGTGTGAATATATGGAACGTGAAGTGAGCATGGTGAAGGCACGTGTTTATCGAGATGCGAGGCATGTGGCTGAAACCGGATGCGGTGGCTTATAATGCGGTGCTTACTGCGTGTGGAGGGTGAGTGTGCGGAGTGTGAGTATGAGTATGGATACAATGGCCACACTCACTGCGTGTGGATGGTGGTGAGTGTGTGAGAGGCGAGTGTGTTCAATCTCCTTGTTCCATCTCTCCCCACCCCACACCATCCCTCCCTCGCGGTTCACTAGGGCTGGTAGCGTGCAGGCAGTGCTGGGGATGTACCAGGCCATGCAAGACGACGAATGCCGCCCTTTTTGTCCATGCTCTGAGTCTCTCCCCCCGTTATTCTCTCCCTCCCCCACACTGTTGCCCGTGTTCACCAGGGCCAGTCGCGTGCAGGAGCTGCTGGGTGTATACCGTGCCACACAGGACGACGAATGCCGCCCCTTTATTCCATCCTCACAATCCCTTCGCCCCTTCGACGCTCCCCCACGCACCCTCCCATGTGCTCTGCTCAGGGCTGGTCGCGTGCAGGAGGTGCTGGGAGTGTACCAGGCCATGCAGGACGGCGAATGCCGCCCGCCCACCGGCACGCGTGCACTGCTCATGAGCACGTTCGTCCGCGCCGACCGCTGCGACCTGGCGCTGCAGCTGTTCTTCGATGCCAGGCTGGCAGGCCAGCCCGTGACCCCGGACATGCACAGAGGATTGATTTGTGTCGCTTCAAAGGTCAGTACACCTTGTCAAGTCCCGACCGCTGCGATCTGGCGCTGCAGCTGTTCTTTGGTGCCAGGCTGGCAGGCCAGCCTGTCACCCCCGACATGCACAGAGGACTCATCTGTGTGGCTTCAAAGGTTAGTAAGTCGGAGGCCTGGTTATGCTGTACGTGGCGTTGTTGTTTTGTGTCCAGGGCTAACAACCATTGTGATAGCCAGGCAGCTGTTCTCTGTGATAGCCAACCGCTGTGATGTGGCGCTGAAGCTGTTCTTTGTCGCGCGGCTGGCAGGCCAGCCTGTCATTCCCGACATGCACAGGGGGGTGATCTTTGTCGCTCCAAAGCTAGCGTACTCCGCTCGCATGTGCATCCCACCTCCTCCCAAGTTTTATGTTTTAAGCCGTCTCCGTTTTCCCTATTTTACCGCCCCTCCTTCACTCTCGTGTTGTCCTCCCCGTGTTTCGACTATCAGGTGGATCGCTGGCCCCTCGCTTTAGACCTCCTGGACGATCTCCTTGCCACGTGGACAGACCCGGGGGCTGCGGTTGAATCGGCAGCAGGGGTTGCAGCATCCGCCACTTCACGTATGGAGAGTGGCCCTCCTGCTCCGGATGGTTCTTTTGAGGCTAGGCAGGACGAAGGGTCTGCTGCTGCTGCTACAGTAGCAACTGCTGCTGGTGATGCTGCTGGGGGGAGCAGACGCAGGTCGTCCGATGCTGGGAGTGGGGAGCGGTGGGAGGGGGTGAGCACGTGGGGCGAGGTTTTGGGAGCGCCCAACTCTGCTCTGCCCTTCAACGCCCTCATCTCCTCCCTGGCTCGTGCAGGTATGCTGCCGCATCTCCCTCTCTCTCTCCCCCTCTCTCTCCCTCTCTCCCCCCTTCTTTCCCACTCTCTCGCCCTTACCACTCCCTCATCTCCCAGCTCCTCCCCATGTCCTCCTGATACCCTCCCTTCCGCCCCTCCCCTCCGCCCCTCCCCTCCTCTCCTCTCCTCCCTTCCCTTAGGCCAATGGCAGGTCGCTCTTTCAGTCTTCTCCCGCATGAAGAAACTGGGAATTCCTCCGGACCACTTCACGTGGTCGGGGCTAGCTTCGGCGCTGGGTCGGGCAGGCGAATTCGACCGAGCCATGGCATTATTCGAGCACATGGGGGAGAGGGAGGGGCTGGAGCCGACACTGGTGGTGTGTAATTGTGCACTGCTGGCGTGTCAGCACAAGGCCAAGTGGCAGAGAGCGCTGCAGCTGCTGTGGCGGATGGAGAGGATGGGAGTACAAGCGGACGTGCGGAGCTACAGCATGGTCATTCGAACATGCGAGCTTGCAGGTATGTGTGAGCTTGAGAGGCTGTGCAAGGCCCAGTGGCAGAGGGTGGTGAGTTAGACAGGTTCAGGGAATAGGAGTGCAGGCGGATGTGAGGAGCTACAGCATCGTGATTAACCCTAAACCCTGAACTCGCAGCTATGTGTGAGCTTGGAACCGACTGAAAAGTCACCTCGTTTTGGAGTCGATTCAGAAGGGGCTGTTGAATCGGACTTGAGTGAATGTGTTAAACGCCCCATGCCCACCCTCCTTTTCACCCTCCCACCACCCCACGCCATTCCTCTATCCTGCCTACCCCCTTCCCCGGGCCGTCACCCCTTGTCCGCACATTCAGCCTGCCTCCAGGCCAATCCGAAGCAGCCCTGACGGGGGTATCATCAGCGGATGCTCTAGGCGGGATGCAAGCCCAGCACCTTCACTCTGGCTTCACGTGATTGAAGAAGTGTTTTGAGACGTCTCAATTCACTCTGACTTCATCCCATCCCATGCAATCTTGTGCTGCGTCGTCCATCCCATGCAATCTTGTGCTGCGTCGTCCATCCCATGCAATCTTGTGCTGCGTCGTCCATCCCATGCAATCTTGTGCTGCGTCGTCCATCCCATGCAATCTTGTGCTGCGTCGTCCATCCCATGCAATCTTGTGCTGCGTCGTCCATCCCATGCAATCTTGTGCTGCGTCGTCCATCCCGGTTTCCCCCTCGTCCTCCCCCCACCAGGCCAATCCGAAGCGGCTTTGACGGGGTATCATCAGCGGATGCTCAAGGCAGGGTGCAAGCCCAACACCTTCACCCTGGCGTCATGCTATGCCCACCCTCCTCTCCCTCCCAACCCCCGTTTCCCTTCCTCCATCCTTCCCACCTCCTCCTCCAACCTTCCCCACCCTCTCCTCCCCCTTCCAGGTCAATCCGAAGCAACCTTGACGGTGTTTCAAAGGATGCTCAGGGCGGGGTGCAGCAAACCCAATACCTTCACTCTGCTCTGCAGTCGTACCAATCCCCTGATAATCTCTCCTGTCTTATCCACCCCACACCCCCCCGCCCCCCCCGTCTTCCCCCTTAGGCCAATCCGAAGCAGCCTTGACGGTGTTTCAAAGGATGCTCAGGGCGGGGTGCAGCAAACCCAATACCTTCACTCTGCTCTGCAGTCGTACCAATCCCCTGATAATCTCTCCTGTCTTATCCACCCCACACCCCCCCCCCCCCCCGTCTTCCCCCTTAGGCCAATCCGAAGCAGCCCTGACAGTGTATCAGCGGATGCTCAAGGCGGGGTGCAAGCCCAACACCTTCACTCTGGCCTCACTCATCCGCATTCTCGGCAAAACCAAGGACTGGCAAGGAGCAGTTAAGATTTTTGAGGTGAGGAAACGGGATGAGGGTGTGTCGGGGGGAGTGTGTGGGGAGGGTAATTGGCTTGCTCAACTTGCTTCTGCTTGCTTCCTTGTACTCCTTCCATTTTCCGACTTCGGTTTCCCGTCGTGCCTAATTTGATCTCACCTCTTCCTTGTTCTGCCCGTTTTCTTCTACCGATGCAGGATGCGAGATCTTCCAGCATCCCTCTTAATGCGCACCTCTTTAACGCGTTACTAGACGCGCTGCTGCACAACAGGCAGGTGGCTGCAGCGCGCTTATATCGAGTACAGATGAGACGGTATGGAGTGGTGGAGGATGCAAACACTCAGGCGATTCTGAAACGAGCGGAAGAGAGGGAGGTGGGGTGGGATGCAGAGTGGGAGGAGGAGGTGAGGGAGAGGGAGAGGGAGAGGGAGATGGAGAAGGAGAAGGCGAAGCAGAGGGAGAGAGAGGAGAGGGTGAGAGGAGAGAGGGAGCTTGAGAAGGTGGATGATGGAAGGGAGGAGAGTGAGGAGGTTGAACGGGGGGATGCAAGGGGAAATTGGGAAAATGGGGATCAAGACTGGAGGCTAGGAAAGTTGTAAGGTATGGAGCTTTGCATACCGTAGTAGTGCATTTGGTAGCAGTTGGGGTTGTGGAGGTTGTCGGCAGAGGAAGGATAGAGGAGGGGTAGGTGGACGGTGGATGGTGTTTTTAGTTTTTTATGCCTTTCCGGTTATGTGCAGCCATTGAGGTGGCAGGTGAAGTCCCATCTAATCATGCCTCGGCATTTTTTGTGGTTATGGGTACATGTTTCGAAATGTACCGTACCGTCCTCTTTCCACTCTTTTCTGTAACAGTTGCCACCTCATCAGCAAAACACGTTTGCTGTTGAATCTTCTTCCATACGTACGCCATTCGTGCCAGACCTGTCAAGTCAGCTTTCAACCTGACGTGCCAGGTCATCATCAGCAAATCAAGATCTATGGATAAGCTTGATTTGATAAGCTTGATATGATTGCCAGGTTGTACCTCAATGCCGAGGGCTGTCAGAGAACACAGTGATTATAAAGTGCGGTGAGGTCCTACTGAACGTCATTTTTTTACCTCTTGTTACGGTATGATCCTTGCTGTCTTAGGGTAAACGAATAGTTTTACTCCAAAAGAGTAAAAGGGGTATGATCCTAAAAGGACTGCAAATGAACCTGTCTATACTTGCAGAGCCTTCAGCCGTTTGCTGTACAGTACCATTTTGTTTCAGCAGTGTCTCATCGCAGTACAAACCCTTCTTCCCCTTCTTGCCATGCTGATTTCGGGCTTTAACAAACATGCCAGTCTAGCACATCTGTGAAAAGATATGGAGGCACAACTGCCAGTTTGCCTCCCTGGCGCCTTCATTCCTTACCTTGCCATGTCAGTAAAAGCAGGACCCGGAACACGCTCTCTGCACGCGCTTTGTATGGCCGGACCGCACCACCTTTTCCGTCGCTTGAGAGAAAATCTTCCCTTCCTCCAAGACTCTGCAGTCAGTGCCACTGAATCAGCGTCACTGGAGTCAACGTCACCTCCTAGAGTCTGGATTCGCAAGCTTGCCGCTATTTGCACGGCTGCTGCTTCATTGGCGGAAACTCCTACCGTCGAGAACCCGTTACCGCGGAAACTCCTATCGTCGAGAACCCGTTACCTTGCAACGACAGCTGCTGTCACCGTTGGGGCCTGGTATTACGGCCTACAGGTGTCTCTTTTCGAGGCGCTGAAAAATAACAAGGCTATTGGGCCTGCAGTTGGGACTCTCGTCAATCCAACCCCTTGAAGTGTGGTCGGTGTCTGTATCCCGCTGCAATCAACTTCTCTGATTGTTCGGCGTATTCTCCTGACACGTAAGTTCACGTCACGCTGTCTCAGCACCACGTCACCCTGGGTTTGCCACCACTACTACTACGATTGCCATCTTATCTGGGACACACTACTCCAACGACGATTTGGACGATGCAACGCGTAGACGGATGGCGATTGCCGCCACTCGGTGTGGACCAGCAAGGTGCGGAGAGCCTGGAGGACACTCTCTTTGCTCTGCTGGGATTTGAATCTGCTCATGCTGGTACTACTACTGCTCGCATGAACGGTCTGCGTGACGCCGTTCCTTCAACGTGACCTGACCAATCCGAGCTGTCCCAGGGTGATGGTGCTCCACTTGTGGGAAAAGAAGTTCCCGCTTCGGTTCGTCACGTTAGACCCACCCAACCTCCTCAGGTCAATATGGTTGGATGTGTAACAGCTGGTGCTGCTGCCAGCCCCGCAGCTGCTTCTGTTCTCCGAGTGTCACGAAATCCAGCATGCTCGGACCTAACCACTCCAGCGTACCCCTCTCAGTGTCTTCATGACGTCATGCCGCCCGTTGATGCTGCTTCCACCAGCGCTGCACCTGCTGCTGCTCGCGGAGGCCCAAGAAATGCAGCGAACTCGGACATTGTGGTTTCAGGCCAACCAACTCAACCTACTCATGCCATCATGATGGCCGGCTGTGCTGCTCCCATCAACCCTGCACCTGCTGCTGCTGCTGTTGCTGCTTTCAGAGTGTCAGCATCTACAGCACACCAAGAAAGACCTCATCACTCCACCCTCACCTTCTCAGCTGCACAACAGCTCGATTGGCTGTGTTGCTCCCACCAGCGCTGCATCTGTTTCCTGTGCCACTGTCGCCCAAGTCACACGAAATGAAGTTGCCTCGGTACAACAAATCGGCTCTCTGAGCCCTGCAAGGCTCGGTGTAAGCTCGGGAAGGCCGCCTATTGGCCGCAGAAGTGCCACGGAGAAGCGCAGACGACACCGGGTCAGGTAGCAATCTCCCTACCGTGGCACTCGTATGTATGTGCAATCATGCAATCACTGCGCTCGTTGTTCTCTCGTCTTGTGCTGCTTACCTTCGCTGTTCTGCCAAGTTGTTGGAAACAAGCCCCTGTCGCTTCCACCTTCCTGACTTTACATGTAGGGATGGGCTCAAGCAGTTGGAGAAGGCGATTCCTGCTTTACGGCTGCGACGGAAGTGTGCGTCAAACTTGGCGTTTCGCACTGATATTGCTTCTCTGCTGCACGCCGCGGTGGACTTTATAGAGGAGCTGGAGGTGAGTGGTGAAGGTGTTTTCCTAGTGAGATTGAAAGATGCACAATGTTTTCTGTGTTCTTATCTCCTCTTACCACCTGTCTTTAGTTTGTCTGCAGGAACAGAAGGCTCAGCTGTCACAAGCATGTTCTCAGCATTTGACCATGTACAGATGAAGTGAAGGATGTACCGTACTCGTTTTTACATGTCTGGGACGTTTGCAGTAAAAGATGAGTGCACTCCGGGTTTTATCTAAGCATAGGCAATAGAGTAAGTGCTTGCTGGCTGGATGGAAAGAAAATAAGCTGGGTTTTGTGTTGCTAAGACAACAATGCGTAAGTAGTTAGCATCCAGCAAACTCCGTACGGTGATGTTTCATTGTTGTTACGGTACGTATTGGTATTATGAGTTGATTTACTCGTTTGTAATGGAAGCAAATAGCTATGTGAAGATGTTTTTTTCCAGTGCTCATTGTGGACATTGTCATTAATCATGACAACTATATATTTCTCTGATACACGTTTGTGCATGTGTACTAGGCTGGCTTCTAGTGAGTCCGACTAACGAACTGCTCAACTGGTGCTCCTGACAACAAGCCACCTCAAGTACCCAGCTCAGCATGTCCATCCATTTGTGTCGGGGTTGGGGGGGCATGAGCAGGCCGAGCAAGAGAACAGTCTGTAGTGTAGTGTACAGTGCTGCTGGGCAATCGTGCTAATTGCTACAATCTCACTCGATTCGTCCCAAGTCTACTCATCCACCAATCCACAAGGAGAATGCTCGAGACGGCTATTCGCACTATGGTAGGCTGACGCTGTCTCGAGAGCGGGCACCCCAGCGTTGCGAAGCTGTCCGGGATATGTAACCAAGTTGGCAGGATTCGTGAATCGTATGTTGGATGCTGATTGTCCTTCGTTTGCACCTGATGCTCACCACTTCAGTCGAAGGGCAAATCACGTGAACTAGTAAGGATTTCATAGCGTTCTTCATTCTTCCATTCTGACCCCAAACCGCTTCCTTAGCAGTCAGGGAAGCAATGGCGGTGATTGCCGTAGCGTTTGTAGTGCGTTTGTAGTTCGAGCCTGGAGAATGTACGCTAGAATGCCGGCTTGTTCGGCTTAGCCAGACTTCGTAACGTGTTTGTGATCATAGCCTGCTGATGCCATTGAGGAGAGATAAACTAGGTCTGTTGGCATGCGCCAGTCAACCCTAATGTAGAGATCCATGGGGTTGTCTTTTTCATTCACAAGGGTTAGCACGCGCTATCCTAAGTCGTAAAAGTATTTGTACTGTACCGTACTATGTATCGCCGAACAGAAACTTGATCAGCCTGATTCTGTCTCGACGGCGGCGACCATGCATGGCTGGACGAGAGTCGTGCGGCGGGGGCCGCTGGCTTTCCGGGCTCGTAAGCGCCGCTCGACCTGGCCTTTGTATTTCGGTAAAGCCGTACAATCGACCACTGTACTCACTTAGTAAGGAATACGTCAGCATTGACGTCACAGATGTGGTATGATGGGTACGACGTTTTCTCCCAGAGTCTATGTCATACGAGGAATCATTGGTCGCAGCCGCACGAATGGTCCACATCGTGTTTTCCTTCCATTCGTACCCCTGCCAGCAACAGTAACAAAATCTTAAGGCCCTGGACCCCGAACGAGAGGACATAGATCGTTTATGATACATTATGGGAAATGATCAGATTGGGGCCCCAGAGCTCTAGAAAAGTCGCCAACTTGGGGCCTCGTGTGTCGCAAGGAGTCGAGCCTAGGCCGGACCTGTGCCCAACCAATTTCTAGCCTCATCCACGCGCTCCGTCAGACCTGACCACACAAGGTGACGAATTCCTCCTTGACGAACGAAAAAATTGACTCGACATCTAAAAATTGACGAATTTTCCTCTCGTGCGTCATGCCTTCGAAGGGGCCTTAGCCCTAAACATCTTGCCGCACGGTATTTAGGGTTGATGCTTCCCCAATCATATGCCATCCGAATGGGGTTTATTTTTTGTGCCATTGCGTTGTTGTTGTTTTTGGGTTAAAATGATTGTTTTTCTGGGTAATTTACGATGACGAGTCACTAGCGAATTCCGTCAACCCCAGGCCAGTAGGTGGTGACCTGGCGAGAAGGCCAGGCTCGGCCTAACTGACCAGGTGTGCTGGTTGCTTCGGGGGTACGTAGTAGGGGCGCGACTCACGAGGCCCCAATTCGGCCACTTTACTGCTACTCCGGGGCCCCTTTTTGATCGTTTCCCATACATTATCATGATACTGTAGGTTACAGTCTCGGAGCAGCAGCAGCGTCGTCTTCGCAGTCGCGCGGCAGCTTTCACCATTCCTTCCTCCGACCCGACACTGATCGTCACGCCAGCTACTACTTCTACCAGCAGTGACGACCGTTTTCTGAATCATTCTTCAGCTGTTTCCCCTAGCTGCGTACGAGAAATTCTACTCAGTAAGTACTCTGTCTGTCATACGGGATTCCTGATCAGTCCTAGGGTACTACTTAGACCGTACCACTATCAATGGAGCTCCCTAGTAACGTCCCGCTGCCATTCCTTGACTTGCACTGCTCTCCGGAGTGCGCTGCAGACTGTGACGGAATACACATTTCCTGGAAGGCGCAGGAAGCTACGCAGCAAACCGTGGGAGCAACCGGCATCAGCAGCGGATTATCATGGGAGCCAGAGGGCGTCAGCAGCATTTATGCCGCTGCTCCATTCACGGGAGCCTGTGGGTGGGACCCAGCTGGTGGGAGCAGCAGCAATTGCTCTGCATTGCCAATTGCCTGCACGGACGGACATATTGTGACGGCCGATTTCACATCATCATGTTCCCTGCCAGTGATTCCCTGCGGCAAGAACAGCACGGCTACTGTCTCCGAGTCAGGACTCAGTAGTTCATTCAAGGTGGCAGCGGGGTCAGGTCATGATGCCTGGCAGGCAGATGTCCTGGCGTCGATTTTTGAGTCCGAGTCACTCCCTTTGGGAGCCATGTCACATGTCAGCATCTCACACGGTGGAGGATACGTCAGCATGCTGACTCAGCCTTCACTGACAGGTGGTAGTTTCACACAGTCGACGACAACAGCTGTTAATCCCTCGCCTGTTTCATTCCATGATCAGATCCATTCGGTGGTAATGAATCCAGCTGCGGCTGCATTGCCTATTTGTGAGCCGCAGCAACAATGTATGGCAACGCCTTCTGCAGCCCATCATCAGATCCCGTCGAAGCTGAGCACTCCTGCTGATATTCATGCTCCTGTTGTTGTTGTTGTTGCTGCTGCTGCTGCTGCTGCTGCTGCTGCTGCTGCTGCTGCTGCTGCTGCTGCTGCTGCTGCTGCTGCTGCTGCTGCTGCTGCTGCTGCTGCTGCTGCTGCTGCTGCTGCTGCTGCTGCTGCTGCTGCTGCTGCTGCTTCTGCTGCTGCTCCTGCTGCATTGCCTGTCAACATGCCCACCGCGACTTTCCAGTCTCATTATCTCCAACAAGAAGCGCCTCTATTGCTGAGACCAGCGCAAACAACCCTGACAGAATCATCGGGAGGCAGCACGAGAGACAGAACCCTAGGAGCAAACCGAGAGGGAACGCTGTACGAC
Organism: Closterium sp. Naga37s-1; assembly: GCA_947471745.1. Taxonomy (NCBI): domain Eukaryota; kingdom Viridiplantae; phylum Streptophyta; class Zygnematophyceae; order Desmidiales; family Closteriaceae; genus Closterium; species Closterium sp. Naga37s-1. The sequence goes on from CANJKZ010000884.1 coordinate 122,982, forward strand.
ATAATTGTGTCGGGAAGATTCAAGCGCAAGGGCTCAGCCAGCTGGTGGGGCGATGATTCGATTGCTGAGGCCCCGACCACGCATCCTCTAAAAAGGCAGTGTTTGGTTGGTGGTAATGAACCGGGTTTCATAGCCCCTGACAGTGGTGCTACCGGGTCAGGCTCACTCACAGCCGGCAGTCGATGCGCCCCCGTCTATCTAGATCTGCCCAGGACGAGAGTGGAAGCTCCTGCCTCAATCCCAGTCGTTGGATCAACTGTCGGCGCCGTTGGTTCTGCTGCTGTGAGCCGTCCACCTGCTGTTGCCACTGAAGGGGCAGCACTGTTGGATCCATTGCCGACATCTTCGGCTTTTCGCGTAACACAAGGGGCAGCCCAGCCAGCACAGTCCGCACAACCAACCCTGAGGGACCACGCGCATGGCAACGGGCTGGGTCCGGATTGGCCGCCTATTCAACGCAGAAGTGCCGCGGAGAAGATTAGAAGACACCGGATCAGGTAAACACATTGCGCCTTGGTTTGTTAAATATTTACATGTTTGACATCGTATTACCATACTCATGGTGCCTCTGCTGCCTCCCATATTCTGCAGTGCTGGATTCAAGCGGCTTGAAAAGGTTCTGCCTCCCTTGTGGATGCGCCAGAAGCATCAGTCAAAGATGTCATCTCGAACTGACATGTCTTCGCTATTAGATGCTGCGGTGGACTACATTAGGGAGCTGGAGGTGAGAACAGCTTGATGTGCACATCTGCAATTTGATGCTTGTTTTGCATAAAGTTGCTGATATTTCTCACTGCTATGTTGGTATGCAGGATCGGAAGGCCCAACTCGCATCAGCTTACCTGCAACAAGTGTCATGATTCTTAAGAATAAGTAGAAGAGGAAAGTAGATCAAACGATATTTTTTACTCTAGAGTGGGGTTCTGAAGGCCTGAGTGACATTCAGCATGTATGCAAGATTGTACCAAGGTGGTTGAAGCAGCCACTAGGCAGTTCAGCAGTGTAGAGTGGTTTCGGCAAGAGCCGAAGCGACGAGGTCGTGCATTTGGAAATTGGACTTGCGAAACAAAGATCGAGAAGTAACGGGAGTTACAGGCTTGTTATTAGCTGTCAGAACGATTACATGCGTCAAGAATCCGTTGTGCACGATGTAAACGGAATGCTCCAGGTACATAATTCGTGACTGGTGTTGCCCCTAACGAAAACTCAGCGAGTGTAAGATGGTAACCATGCCGTTCCGCTTCTGCTGCTCCTTCCAGACCAGAGTTTCCTAGCTCTCTCAGCTCTCGCCCTCCCAGAAAGCAAAAGGCGGTGGTTGCTGTAGCATGTGGTGCGGAGGAGTGTAATCGTTACTTGAGCCTCAGGGGTCATAAGTTACTGTGTCGTAAAACCACCGTCTTGCGTTTCTGTCGCAGCAGTGTGTGGCTTTTTTCCCCTGCAGGTGCCGAGCAGTGAATGACGCTGGGCTAGACCAACTTTGCGTCTCGCGACTCGCGAGTTCTATGTACCCGATGCAATGTATCATGAGGGGGAGCATCCTCCAAAGCGAGGCGCTGAGAGGAGATCAGGCCGTACCTGTCGTAGGTTTTCGTATAGGTGACGAATAAAATGCAAAATCCTGATGAACCTGATGCCCGAATCTATTTGACTCAGGGGTAGCTTCATAGTTTGCTAGCTACCGAATCTGCTCCGAAACCCGTCCAGTAGGGATCAATGTAGACTCTAGGATACATCAGGGCATCCGCTCGTTCTAACCATGACCAAGTGCTCAGCTACTGTACTTGGTTAGAATCCGCAAGAGTTTTATCTTATCCACAAATCACCGCATCTCGTTCTGCAAGAACCACTCGTTTCTACGACTGCTCTTTCCAAGAAAGGCATGAATTTTGCTCCCCTCCCGTTCAGCCTACCGTTGTCCTACGACCCAGTCAACCTGAAGATTTGAAGCTTGAAAAGAAAGCTACATTTTGCTTTCGTCGTCGTTGCAGCCCAACCGTCGAACTCATGACGTCGAGGCGTTTGTTGGGTCGACACCTCAGGCACCCTGATGGTTCAGCGTGTACAGTAGTCGGATTTCCGCGTCGCACTGGCCGCAGCTCTTTTTAGCCATTATTACGCCGAACTCTTAGCACCGGCGTCAGATCGTTGACATCAGGCACACTAATGATCTAGTGCTCTCTCGACCTCCAACCTCGAAAGTTCACATAGGGCGTACAGTTTTTACTGGAATTGATCTCAGCACTGTATGCTCTACATGAGTAGTATGGGAGAGTGCGGCTTGCGGCCGTACAGTATGAGCGACGGACCTAGAGTGACGCATGAACATCCCGGACATCGCTTGTACAGTGCATCTCTTGCACTTCTCTACTACTTTCAGATACGCCTCATATTACGAAGGTTTCAGTGGAGCTGTCAGTTTCAGAAGCCTCTTTCCTGTCGTTGCTCGACGAGAGACCTTTCGGGTCTGTTTCCCGTCGTTGCTCCTGGTGGACGATAATTTTTGTCACACGAATCCCGGACAAGAGATTTTAGTTACCGTTTTTCTCTATTATGGATCTCCCTAGTAACATCCCGCTGTCGTTTCTTGACTTGCACTGCTCGTTGGAGTGCGCTGCAGACTGCGACGGAGTACACATCTCCTGGATGGTGCAAGAAACCGGGGGGAAGGTGCAGCAAACCGTGGGAGCAACTGAATCTTGTGCTCCAGTGCTGATGGGAGCCTGCACGGACGATTTGACGTTCAATCTCGGCACGGATTCGCTGCCTGTGGTTCCCAGCACAGGGAACGGCATGGCGGAATCAACCCTCAGTGGTTCAGTCCGAAGGGAAGCCTTTTCAGTGGAAGGCTGGACGAGCCTCATTGAGTCATTTCGTGAGGCCGAATCGCTGCATGAGGAAGCCCTGACAGATCCCAGCATGCCATCAGGCGGAGGACATGTCAGTGCGCTGACTCAGCCGTCGCTAGCAGGCCAGATTTTCGCACCGACGACTGCAGCAGCTGCGGTTACAGCTCCTGTTTCAGCCCATCAGGGGAGCCATTCAGCGGTGAACACTTCAGCTGCTGCTGCTACTACTGATGCTGCGTGGCCAGGCACTGTGCCAAGTGCGGCAACTTCGCAGTCCCCTCCTGTTCATGGTCTCGCCCAAGAGGAACTGCTGCCACTGAGACCAGCGCAAGCAGCACTGACACACCCTTTCAGTGCAAGAGGAGCCGGTCCTGCTGGACTCCTGGTTACTAATGGTAACATTCAAGCAATGCATGGTGGAACGCTGTTTGAAGCGCCTCGAGAAGCTCCGATACACACGGCAGGAGGCCACACCCATGATGGAACCCTGTTGTCTCCCAGAGGGAACACCCTAGCAGAAACGCATGATGGAATGCTGTGTGATATGATTCTGTCGGGGAGATTCCAGGCCAAGGGCTCGTCCAGCTGGTGCAATGAAGATCTGATTGCTGAAGCCCTGGCCATGAGGGCTCGGGTAAGGCAGCGCTTGGTGGGTGAAGGACCGGGTACCAACTGCCCTGACAGCAGTACGGGTACAGGCTCACCGATTGCAGCAACCAGCACTACCAGTGAGAGTGGTGGCAGTGCTCGGGTGATGTCTGCAACGTACCCGAGGGCGAGTGCTTGTTTTGTTGATGCACCTGGTTTCTCCCTGTCTGCTCCTGTCATTGCCGGCTCTGCTGCTGTGAGCCCTCCACCTGCTGCTGCTGCTGCTGCTGCTGCTGCTGCTGCTGCTGCTGCTGCTGCTGCTGCTGCTGAAATGGCTTCAAGAGGGGCAGCTGAACCAGCTCAGTTTGCACATTCAACCTGGACGAACAAGGGTGGCAGTAAAAGGCAGATCTTGGAGCAGCTGCCTAGTCGCAGCAAAAGAACTACGGAGAAGCTCAGAAGACACCGGGTCAGGTAAATACAACAGCGCTCTTAACTGCTTAATTATACGCAGACACATGTTTATTTTAGAATCTAACAATTGTACTATCTTGTCACTTTTCTTGTTCTACAGCGACGGATTCAAACGGCTGGCAAAGGCCATCCCTGCATCGTGGATGCGTCAGAAGCAATTAAAGAACTTCTCTTCTCGAACTGACATGGCTTCATTGTTGCATATCGCAGTGGAGTTCATAAAAGATCTTCAGGTGAGCAACAAGGATGAGATGAACAATCAAGACACGTCCTCTGGATTGTAGTCAATGACAGTTACATATGTTTGCAAATTTATGATTTGCAGGAGCAGAAAGGTCATCTGTATAAAGTATCACGCAGCATGTGGCAGCAAGACTCCGACGAGTTCCTCATGAACACCACCATTAGTACACAATGTCAACGTCGACTCCACTGGGGATCGAACCCAGAATCTCTAATTCCGTAGCCCAGCGCCTTATCCATTGGGCCATGGAGTCACGAATTTGATACTTGAGAAACGGATTGGACATCTAAGGAAGGCAGCAGGCGCGCAAATTACCCAATCCTGACAGAGGGAGGTAGTGACAAGAAATAACAATACCGGGCTCTTCGAGTCTGGTAATTGGAATGAGTCGAATTTAAAACCGGGGTGCACATTCAGCTGAATGTGCATCAAAGGTTATCCCTTGACTGAGTGGGTTACGAGGTGTGCTTTCAACCCCTTCAAGTCGAAATTCGTTTCCCCCCTCCCCCGCAATTTCGTTTCCCCACGCCCCCGCAATTTCATTTCCCCCTCCCCGTCGAAATTCGTTTCCCCCCTCCCCCGCAATTTTGTTTCCCCCCTCCCCCGCAATTTCGTTTCCCCCCCCTCCCGCCAATCTGTTTCATCCCTCCCGCCATTCGGTTTCACCCACTCCCGCCATTTCACCCCCTCCCGCCACCTACGAAATGCCCGAAGCTCTAGCGGAATCATTTTTTTGTCGCCCCTCGTGAGCCAATCACTGTTTTTCTCCAAACCCCCTTCCCAACATCTCAAGCCGAACCGCGTTGAATGTGCACCCTGGTTTTAAGTAATCATAAGCATTACAAACGTGAATAGCCATTGTTGAATCCCCCTTGCTGCTCATCACCCTCTTCACTTGGCCTTCTATGGGCCTGGCAGATTCGCTTCGGCTTGCAAGTCTCCATGTTGTGGTCTCATATGGTCTCCTTCAATCCAGAAGGCATGCGTGAATGGATCAGTCGTCGTCTGCTATTCGCAAGTAAATCCCATGCGTGAAGCCATGTGACGCTCGAATCGGGTAACACTCGCAGCCTCTGTCGTACTCTGCTTCGTAAAGCTCGTTATCCGGATTCTATCCGTCCATCATGCGGCGATTCTGGGCAGTGGGATATGAAAGCAGATTACATTAGGAGGCGTTCGTACGCCGGCATGGAATTCATTGTTTCTAGGGAGTGGTATTTGGGCGACCGGCAGACAGTGGCGTCGCCATGTCGCCTCGCCGGGTTACCCGTCGCGAACCCCGCGAGCCGTGGACGGGGTTGCTGTGCGCGGTTGCTCTTAGAAGCTTCGGGTAGTTTTTTGCGTCTATGGCGGGTGCGCATCTTCCCGCTGCTCGCCGTACTCGTTATAGGATGTTCGTTTGTCGTACACGGAGCGGCTGTATCTGAAGCTCTCACTGCGTTTCCGTCTTCCTCCGCTTTTGATCATCCAACGGCTCTTCATCGAAATAGCAGTTACACTGTATCTCTCTCTACTGACGCACTCGATAGCAGTACAAAGACGAGACGAAACGAGTATACCAGCAGTGACACGTGGAGGCCAGAGACTGGTCATCAGACCGTTACCAGCTACGTTTCGCCTGAAAGGAGCATCGCAAGTATGGGAAGTACTAGTAGTGTAATAAGTAACGCTGATGTGCAAAACGACGGTAGTGTAGCGAGGAACAGGGCTACTAAGGCGTACAAGGCGATCAGCTGCGAGGATGATCTTGGCGGGGTGGGCTCTCTGGACGCCACGTGTCAGATCAGCAGCCACGTGCTGGTTCCTGATGGGACGGACGTTTCTGGAAACGGCACGCTGGAGATTCTTGCAGGTGCCAGCCTGGCATGCGGAATAGCTGGTGGTGAGAGCAATAGTAGCAGTAGGAATGGTGGCAGCAACAATAGAAGCAGTAGCAGCATCAGCAACAGTAGCAGCAGCATTAGCAGCGGCAGTAGCAGCAGCAGTAGCAGCAGCAACAAGAGGACAATCTTTGCCGTCCAAGGACCTTCTCCTGCCGCCCAGCCCGACTGTTCCCTCTCCATTCACATGGCGACAGCTGTCATGCTGCGAGAGGGTGCCAGCTTGGCAGCCTGCACGCTATTGGTCGAAACTGGGCGGCTGACTGTGGCGTTTGGGGCGGCAGTAACGGCCAAGGGGCTCGCAGCAAAGGCGCCGGATCAGACCAGTGGCACGCCGACCGATGGGAAGGGGTCGGGGGGCGGGTATGGTGGGCGAGGCGCATCGTGTAGCGTGAACAGTGCCAGGCAGAGGAGCATGAATAGTGACAATGTGGGCGGCAGGAGCGGCAGGGGGATTAGGGGCAGCAGTGGCGGAAGAAACAGTGTCAGGGGGGAGATCGGGGGCGGAAGCGGATGGGGGGCCAAGGCGGAATCATGGGGGGAAGAGGCGGAATCATGGGGGGGAGAGGCGGAATCATGGGGGGGAGATGCGTATGCCTGGTCCACCCTCACTGATCCGTGGAAAACGGGTAGCAAGGGGGGCGCGTTAGGGGAGGCGGATGGGGGGGGGCTGGGGGGAGGGCGAGTGCGCATTGTGGTGCGGGGGGAGGTGGTGGTGGAAGGGCGGATAGACGCGGATGGGGGGGATGCGCAGACGGGCAGCATGGGGAGCCTTGGGGGAGGAGGGTCAGGTGGGAGTGTGTTCGTCAATGCCACTTCCATGTAAGTCTGCCCCCTTACCCCCTCCCCCACTTGCTCCTTCGCACCCTGCTCGTGGGGGGAGGGTCAGGTGGAAGTGTGTTCGTCAATGCCTCTTCCATGTGAGTCCGATCCGCCCTACCCCCTTCCCTCCCCCTCCTTTCTCCGCCCACTTTCCTTCCCCCTCTCCGCTTCCTTCTCTCCCCTCGCCCCTCGCGCCTCTCCCTTCACCCTCCCCCTCGCCCCTCCCGTTTTTTCTGCCGCACCTTCCAAAGCAGACACGTCTTCTCAGTTCCCTCTCTCGCCCTGTCCTCTCCCCCCTTCTCTTCCCCCTTCCTTCCCTCTTCAACAACGCCCCTCCAGCCAAGGCACTGGGCGCATCTGCGCCAATGGGGGAAAGGGGCACGGGGGAGGCGCGGGGGGGCGCGTAGCCATCCAATACCAGCCCCCCCCATCCTCCCGCTCCCCCTCCCTCTCCTCCCCTTCCTCCTCCACTTCCCCCTCCTCCCCATCCCCCTACCCCTCTCCCTCCTCCGCGCTCTCCCCCACCCTATCCATCCAAGCCACTGGGGGCCCCAGTGAGGCCTGCCCTTATAACGCAGGCTCAGCCGGAACAGTCTTCAACTGGGCCAAACAAACCCTCGTTATAGGAAACTCCAACCAGCCCTCGCACACCTTCACACCGCTCTTCACCGTGCCACTATACCCCTACTGGGACGGCATTATAGTGGAAGGGGGGGCCAAAGTTGTCGCCCTGACCCGGAACTTCCGCCTTCGAATCCGCTCCTGCGTGTGGTTCCGGGAAGGTTCCAGCGTGCTGTTTGGGAGCAGCACCGGGGGAGGGGGAGGGGGAGGCGGAGGGGGAGGGGGGGATCAGCCTCCATCTCCACCGTTGGATCCTGATGAGGCGGAGGTGGAGGTGGTGGTGGCGAATCTGACGCTCACGAATGCGACTCTGGAGGTGTATGGGACGATCAAGGTGTTTGCCTCTCACTTCAACCTGCACTCCTCCGCCTCCCTGCGAATTCACCAGCTGGCTGCGCCTGCTGCTGCCGCAAGCAGGAGCAGCAGCCGTGACAGTGGTGACAGTGGTAACAACGGGGATGGCACTCACGACAGCAGCAGCAGCAGCAGCAGGAAGCAAGGCAGCAAGCGGAGGGGGAGGCACAAGAGTGGATTGTCAATGGGGTTCTCAAGCATCGACGGCAACTACCTCTTTCTCACTGTATGTTCTCCTTCTCACTTCTCTTTGAGTAACCACTCAAGCAACTCAACTCAAGCAGTGACTGGATCAGACTCAGAAATAGGGTCAGAAGCAAGCTACCTTGTCTGATTCTTGTTTCTGTAACTCTCACCCAGTGCGGTTCCGCTCCCGTCAGGGGTGCGAGCCATGCTTTCGTGGCTGTATATACGGAACCTCCTCTCCTCTCTCCCCCCTCCTCTCTCCCACTCAGGGCGGTTCCTCCCTGGTGAGCTCAGGTCACATGTGGTTGAACTTTTGAGGCGCCTAAAGAACAACTCATGTGGTTGAACTGGCAGAATGAGCTGATTCTCGCTTTACCACAACTCTTCCGTAAACCTCTGTGCCCCTCCTTTCCCTCATCAGGGCGGTTCCTCCCTGGTCAGCTCGGGCCACGTGTGGCTGCATGGGCAGAACGAGCTCGCTCTGGGCGGCAGGAGTCTGCTAGCTGCCAAAAAGCTCCTCATCTCCATGTTCATTGCCGTCCGGGTTCTGGGCGGCAGCCGGATCGCCGCCCCTCTCTCGCACGCCGCCCTTTCCCACCTCCAGTCACTCTCTGAGGGCGGCAGCACCGAACCAACATTCCTGCTACAGCCGGCATTCTCGCTACAGCCGAGTGTCTCTCTGCTACAGCCGCAGGAAAGCAGCAGCAATGCGGCAAGCGGGAGCTGGGGCAGTCACTCCTTCTTGCCCTCCCCCTCCTCCTCCTCCTCCTCCTCCTCCTCCTCCTCCTCCTCCTCCTCCTCCTCCTCCTCCTCCTCCTCCTCCTCCTCCTCCTCCTCCTCCTCCTCCTTTGGCTCTGTGGCGGCGTATGGTGGGTTTGCAGTGGAAATAGAGGACCTGCCTTACTGCCACGTGGAGGAGTGTCCGTCCAGTGTGGTGCAGCCGAATCATGACTGCAGCAGCGAGGATGAATCCCCTTTCTCCCTCCACGTGAGTGATCCCCTCCTGCTCAGTCTCTTTCTTCCGCTGCTGCTGCTGCCGCTGCTGCTCTTGAGACGCTTAGAGGCAGAGAAAGTGGACAGCAGCAGTGGAAACAAGAGGAAGAACAATACGGGCCTTCCACTCTGCCTACCTCCCTCCTTCCCAAACCTATCTGTCCTCCTCTCCGCCATTCCCGTGCAGGTCTGTTGTCTGGACAGCCTATACGTGCAAGGGGCGATGGAGGGGGGCATTGGTGCACATTGACTCGCAACCCCTCCATTATCCTGTCGCCATTTCTCCCTTCTCCTGCCTACACACCATCCCCGTGCAGGTCTGTCGTCTGGACAGCTTATATGTGCAAGGGGCAATGGAAGGGGCGTTGGTGCGCATAGATGCCTCCTCCTCTCTGGTCATCGACCACCGAGCGTCCATCTCTGCTTCGGGCCTTGGTGAGTGGCTGTGCCTCTCACTCTACTTGCAGGTGCATGGCAGGTGCGAGGCAGAGAGAGGTTGGTGCATTGTGTATGTGCAAGGGGCGATGGAGGGTGCACTTGGTGCGCGTAGATGCCTCCTCCTCTCTGGTCATCGACCACCGAGCTTCCATCTCTGCTTCGGGCCTTGGTGAGTGGCATGAAAGGTGCACAGCTGGTGCGTGGCAGGATGACGGAAATAACGCCTCTCTTTTTCCTCTATTCCTACTCCCTCCCCCACTGCCCAAACATTGACCCTTTTCTGCGCTTCTTTCAATGGAAGGGACGCACCAGCAGGGGGGAATGGAGGAGTAGAGCATGAGGGAAAAAGCAGCTCTCTCTTTCCTCTCTCGCTCAATCGGTCCCGTCCCTCCCTCCCCTTTCCCATAACGTTCACCACTTCCTTGCTCTTCCCTCAGGTTGCCTGCCGGGCCATGGCGTAGGGCATGGCAGGGACGCACCAGCAGGGGGGAGTGGCGGAGGGGGGCATGGGGGAAAGGGCGGTGCCGGCCATTTCAATGGGTCCCGGGCGGCAGGAGGGGCTGCATACGGACGAACGATGCCGCCCTGCAGTGTTGGGAGTGGGGGAGGGCTGGGGCCGGAGGGTCGAGGGAACAGCGGAGGCGGGCTGATAGGTGAGTGTGGTGATAGATGGGTGAGTGTGGTGATAGATGGGTGAGTGTGGTGATAGATGGGTGAGTGTGGTGATAGATGGGTGAGTGCGGTGATAGATGGGTGAGTGTGATGATAGATGGGTGAGTGTGGTGATAGATGGGTGAGTGTGATGATAGATGGGTGAGTGTGGTGATTGATAGATGGGTGAGTGTGGTGATAGATGGGTGAGTGTGGTGATAGATGGGTGAGTGTGATGATAGATGGGTGAGTGCGATGATGGGTGGGTGAGTGCGATGATGGGTGGGTGAGCTGTTCTGATAAGGGGGTGAGCTGGGGTGCTTGTTTGATAGCTGCATTTACAGGCTTGTTTGATGGGCGAGTTGTGCCGCTGCTTGTATGAAAGGTTCTGGTGCCTCTCCTCTCTCTTCCCTTCTCTCTTCCCTTCTCTCTTCCCTTCTCTCTTCCCTTCTCTCTTCCCTTCTCTCTTCCCTTCTCCCTTCCCCCTCTCGCCACGCAGTGCTGGGCCCTGTGGCCCGCCTGGAGCTCTGGGGCGGCTCTCTGGCAGCAGACGGCTCGTTTCTCAACACACGTACTGTGGGAGGCGGGGCAGGGGGAATGGGGGGCGGAGGAAGGGGAGAGGGAGGGGGAAGAGGGGGAGCGGCAGGTGGAGTAGGGGGAGTGGGGGGCGGAGAAGTAGGATTGGAAGCTGGAAAAAGGGAAGTGGGGAGCGGAGGGTTGGGAGGAGGGGCAGGGGGGACGGTGGTGATTCACGCAGCTTACCTGAACATAACTCGAGGGGCTGTGATATCGGCTGCAGGCGGGCAGGGGCATTCGGTGGGGGGAGGCGGAGGGGGCGGGGGGAAGTTGTACTTCGCATGGCAGAACCTGGAGCGGACGAGAGGGGATGAGTACACACCACGTGCTACTATCGAGGGGAATTGGACTGATGCTATCAAAACAAGGTGAGATATGCTTATGAGATTAGCAGCACATGGGGTCCCGAGGGGGCTGAGGGGGCGAAGGGGGCGGATGGGGCGGGGGGAAGGTGTACTTTGCATGGCAGAACCTGGAGCGCACGAGAGGGGATGAGTACACACCTCGTGCTCCTGTTGAGAGGAATTGGACTGATGCTATCAAAACAAGGTGAGATATGCACATGTGATTGTACAAGGTGAGATATGCACATGTGATTGTACAAGGTGAGATATGCACATGTGATTGTACAAGGTGAGATATGCACATGTGATTGTACAAGGTGAGATAGTAGCACACACATGGGGGGCTGCGTAGGGGGTAGGGGGAAGTTATACTTTGCATGGCAGAACCTGGAGCGGACGAGAGGGGATGAGTATACTCCACGTGCTACTACCGAGGGGAATTGGACTGATGCTATTAGAACAAGGTGAGTGGGTGGGTGGCGATGGTATCAGCAGCACATCTGTACCGGCTGGGGAATGGATGGTAGTGATCAAGTACAGATTAGCAGCACTTATAATTCACGCACTTAATTATAAGTGCTGTCATCATCTCATGGTGTGACGATGACTTTTGAGAATTCTCAAAATTCGCACCGAGAATTCTCAAAAGTCGCAACGAGAATTCTCAAAATTCGCACCGAGAATTCTCAAAAGTCGCAACGAGAATTCTCAAAAGTCGCACCAATGTAAATGACGGGAGCACATGGTGTGGCGATGAGAGGACGGTAGGAGATGAGTACACGAGATTCTGATACGGGTGGTCCCAGCTCTAGATTAGATAGCTTCTCAGCCCCTGGGTTTCTCCTCACCTTTCTTTCTTCCCCTTCGCTCATCTTTCCCCCGTGCTGATCTGTCCACCCAGTGGAGGCCAGGGCAGCTACGAGGGGGAGGATGGTGAGGTGGGAGTGACGGGGTCGGCGGATTGTCCACCGGGGCTGGTGGGGCTGTTGTGTGAGGAGTGCCCTGTGGGAACCTTCAAGACCCAGTCCGGCTCCGACCCTTCTCTCTGCCTGCCCTGCCCGCTCGACCTGCTGCCACACCATGCTGAATTCACCTACAAGCGAGGTATGTACAATGCGGTTGGATGTGGTGATGTGGTGTGGTTGCTGGCCCCACCTACCAGGTATGGCTGGTGGGGCTGCTGTGTGAGGAGTGCCGTGTGGGAACCTTCAAGTCCCAGTTTGGCTCCAACCCCTTCCGTCTGCCTGCGCTGCCCACTGGACCTCCTGCCACACCACGCCGAATTCGGCTCATCACAAGTGCGAATCTGCAAACACAAGCGAGGTTCATCAGCTCTTGTGTTTGCGAATTGCCTGCCAGGGCTGGTGGGGCTGAAGAGTGCCGTGTGGGCACCTTCAACAACCAATTTGGCTCGACCTGAATTCACCTACAAGCGAGGTATATGCGGTGCAGGGAGGGTATATGCGGTGCAGGGAGGGTATATGCGGTGCAGGGAGGGTATATGCGGTGCAGGGAGGGTATATGCGGTGCAGGGAGGGTATATGCGGTGCAGGGAGGGTATATGCGGTGCAGGGAGGGTTCACCTACCAGTGCACGTTCTAACGTCCCACCCACGGCCCGCCCATTCCGCTGGAGGTTGACAGGCCAGAATTGCTCTGACGAACGACGTATGTAAGGTATAGAGGGGGGGGGGGGGGGGGGGGAGTACCAGTGCACGCTCTCTGTGCTGCCGCTGGGCCTCGCCCTGATCCGCGGTATCAGTGCAAACTGCTGAAGTGGCTCCCCCTTTCAGCTCAATCCTTCTAACCCTTTCATCTCTGGCCGTCCATTTCCCCCTCCCAACAGGTGGTGCTAGCACTTCTCTCTGCCCCACTTTGACACACCCATGGAGGGGCTCATACGCGACCTGGGCGGGCCCTGGGTGTTCGGGCTGCTGGCCTGCACGCTCTCCGTGCTGCTGCTGGGTTTCTCTTCCTTTCACTTCAACCCATCAAGCCCTTTCATCTCTGTCCCATTCCCCCCTCCCTCCAGGCGGTGCCAGCAGTGCCCCTTGTCCCTACCGCTGCCTCTCCTCGCACTTCTCTCTGCCCCACTGCGACACGCCAATGGAAGGGCTCATTCGCGACCTGGGCGGGCCATGGGTGTTCGCCCTGGCCTGCACGCTCTCCGTGCTGCTGCTGGGGTTTGCGATTACTCTCGCTCGTGCGAGATTGCTGCTGGCAGGGGACGACCTGGCCCAGCCGCAGACGAGGGACTCAGACGTCTCTTCCCATATGGACCACTCCCTGCCTTTTCTAGAGTCTCTGAACGAGGTGCGTGGGTGCTGCAGGGGGTGGGGAACGGGCAGTGTTCCTAGGTGTTTGCTTTACAACCTGGGCGGGCCCTGGGTGTTCACGCTGGCCTGCACACTTTCCATGCTGCTGCTGGGGTTCGCCATCACTCTCGCTCGCGCCAAGCTGCTGCTGGCAGGGGACGATCTGGCGCAGCCGCAGACATGAGATTCGGACGTCTCCTCTCACATGGACCACTCGCTGCCCTTTCTCGAGTCCCTGAATGAGGTGCGCAATGCTTGGGAAAGCATTTGGGGTGGTCAAGGCAGCTTTGGGAAAGCATTTGGTGTGCGCCAGGCTGCTGCTGGCAGGGGACGATCTGGCGCAGCCGCAGACGAGGGACTCCGATGTGTCCTTCTTGCACCTGCTGCACCTCCCACACTCCCCATCCCCCGCCATCTCCGATCACATATACGAGGACTCCTACAACCGTCTTGTGGACGCGGTTAATGCGATTGAAAATATCTTGCACAATGCATACCCCCTTTATCTCCCTTCCCCTCTTCCGCACACACTCTCTCCTTCCACAGGTGATGGAGAACACGAGGGTAGAAGAGGCAGCCTCACACGTCCACCGGGTCTTCTTCTGTGGAGACAACTCCCTCTCACACCCGCTGCAGAGTCAAATACGTTTCTCTTTTTCACTTCCCCTCTTCCCCACCAGGTGATGGAGAACACGAGGGTGGAAGAGGCAGCCTCACACGTCCACCGGGTCTTCTTCTGTGGAGACAACTCCCTCTCACACCCGCTGCAGAGTCAAATACGTTTCTCTTTTTCACTTCCCCTCTTCCCCACCAGGTGATGGAGAACACGAGGGTGGAAGAGGCAGCCTCACATGTCCACCGGGTCTTTTTCTGCGGAGACAACTCCTTCTCTCACCCGCTGCACCTCCCACACTCCCCGCCCCGCGCCATCTCCGATCTCGTATACGAAGACTCATACAACCGTCTTGTCGACGAGGTGAACGCAATCGCGTGTTTCCGGTGGTGGGAGGGGTGTGTGCACTCGCTGCTGGCGCTGCTCGCGCTGCCGTTTGCATGGTCGTGGCAGCAGTGGCGGCGCCGCCTGGTGGTGCAGCGGCTGAGGGAGTTTGTTCACACGCGCTACGACCACTCGTGTCTCCGCTCCTGCCGCTCCCGCGCTCTATATGAAGGGCTCAAGGTAACAATGAGGACAAAACTAGGCGCCTAGTTCCAGTGGCGGCGCCGCCTGGTGGTGCAGCGGCTGAGGGAGCTTGTTCACATGCGCTACGACCACTTGTGTCTGCACTCCTGCCGCTCCCGCGCGCTCTACGAAGGGCTCAAGGTGAGCCAAGAGACGTACATCCTGGATAGAAACAAACAGAAGCCAACGCCATTGCACGCGCTACGACCTCTCGCGCCTGCGCTCCTGCCGCTCCCGCGCGCTCTACAAAGGGCTCAAGGTGAGTCAACTGATTGGTGATGTTGCGTCGCACTGCTGCCACGTATTGACATCAAGACAAAAACTGGTGGTGCCCCATTACGACCTACCCCAGGTGTCAGCTACCCCGGCCAGTCCTGATTTTGAGCTACATATGTGCCTTCTCTCTTCCTCTAAACGCCCTCCTCCTACCTCATTGCCTTCTGCCTTGTTCCCGTGACCCCCCCGTTACCTCTGTTACCTCGGCGCGCCACCTCTCCCAGGTGTTAGCTACCCTGGTCCAGTTCCGAGGCAACTTCTGAGGCGTCTCAAACTCCTTGTTCCCTTGAACCCCCCCTGGCACATTGTGGATACTACCTCCCCCAGGTATCAGCTACCCCGGACCTGGTTCTACGCTACATCGGCATATGTATTTTCTCTCCCTTTCACTCCCTGGTACCTCCTTATAACCCCTCAAATATCACCTCCCCCAGGTGTCAGCTACCCCGGATCTGGTCCTAGGCTACATGGACGTGTTTCTGGGCGGCGACGAGATGGCCACGCACATGCTGCCGAGCTTTGCCGACCGCCTGCCGCTGCTGCTGGTGCTGGGCGGCAACGGGTCGTACATGGCACCGTACCATCTCTTTACGGACGACCTCCTTACGAACATCATCTCCCAGGTGTGCTCTCAGGTCAGGTGCGTTCTCAGGTGTTTCCTCAGGTGTGTATTCAGGTGTGCTCTTTACGGGTCATACATGGTGCTGTACCATCTCTTCACAGACGACCTCACCAATATCATCTCCCAGGTGTGTTTTCAGGTCACTCAGGTCAGGTGGTTTCTCAGGTCAAGTATTTTCTTAGGTGTGTCCCGCTTCCCCATTCCATCCCATCCTATTCCATCCCATCCTATTCCATCCCATCCTATTCCATCCCATCCTATTCCATCCCATCCTATTCCATCCCATCCTATTCCATCCCATCCTATTCCATCCCATCCTATTCCATCCCATCCTATTCCATCCCATCCTATTCCATCCCATCCTATTCCATCCCATCCTATTCCATCCCATCCTATTCCATCCCATCCTATTCCATCCCATCCTATTCCATCCCATCCTATTCCATCCCATCCTATTCCATCCCATCCTATTCCATCCCATCCTATTCCATCCCATCCTATTCCATATTCCATCCCATCCTATTCCATCCCATCCTATTCCATCCCATCCTATTCCATCCCATCCTATTCCATCCCATCCTATTCCATCCCATCCTATTCCATCCCATCCTATTCCATCCCATCCTATTCCATCCCATCCTATTCCATCCCATCCTATTCCATCCCATCCTATTCCATCCCATCCTATTCCATCCCATCCTATTCCATCCCATCCTATTCCATCCCATCCTATTCCATCCCATCCTATTCCATCCCATCCTATTCCATCCCATCCTATTCCATCCCATCCTATTCCATCCCATCCTATTCCATCCCATCCTATTCCATCCCATCCTATTCCATCCCATCCTATTCCATCCCATCCTATTCCATCCCATCCTATTCCATCCCATCCTATTCCATCCCATCCTATTCCATCCCATCCTATTCCATCCCATCCTATTCCATCCCATCCTATTCCATCCCATCCTATTCCATCCCATCCTATTCCATCCCATCCTATTCCATCCCATCCTATTCCATCCCATCCTATT
Organism: Closterium sp. Naga37s-1; assembly: GCA_947471745.1. Taxonomy (NCBI): domain Eukaryota; kingdom Viridiplantae; phylum Streptophyta; class Zygnematophyceae; order Desmidiales; family Closteriaceae; genus Closterium; species Closterium sp. Naga37s-1. The sequence goes on from CANJKZ010000884.1 coordinate 139,425, forward strand.
CCATCCCATCCTATTCCATCCCATCCTATTCCATCCCATCCTATTCCATCCCATCCTATTCCATCCCATCCTATTCCATCCCATCCTATTCCATCCCATCCTATTCCATCCCATCCTATTCCATCCCATCCTATTCCATCCCATCCTATTCCATCCCATCCTATTCCATCCCATCCTATTCCATCCCATCCTATTCCATCCCATCCTATTCCATCCCATCCTATTCCATCCCATCCTATTCCATCCCATCCTATTCCATCCCATCCTATTCCATCCCATCCTATTCCATCCCATCCTATTCCATCCCATCCTATTCCATCCCATCCTATTCCATCCCATCCTATTCCATCCCATCCTATTCCATCCCATCCTATTCCATCCCATCCTATTCCATCCCTTCCTATTCCATCCCATCCTATTCCATCCCATCCTATTCCATCCCATCCTATTCCATCCCATCCTATTCCATCCCATCCTATTCCATCCCATCCTATTCCATCCCATCCCATTCCCTTTCCTCCCACATCCCATCGCAGGCCATCCCCCCAACAGTGTGGTACCGCCTGGTAGCGGGGTTGAACGCCCATATGCGCACCGTTACCCACGGCGCCTTGCAGAGATCGCTCAAGCCCCTGCTGCGCTGGCTGTGCACGCATGTCAACCCTTCGCTGGAAGCCCACGGCGTCTCCGCACACCTGGCCTGGCTGCAGGTGCGCTCCTCTCCTGGAATGGAAGCAGGTGCACCGGCCATGCTCCGCTCCCCATCCCTGTTGTATCGTTTCTTCTCACCTAGACTACAGCCGCTCATGCCCCTGCTGCTCTGGCTGTGCTCGCTTGATAACCCGTCACTGGATGTGATAAGTCGAGTTTTGATTCGACTCAAAACTCTGGCTGTGCGCGCATGATAACCCGTCACTGGAAGCCCACGGCGTGTCCACACACCTGGCCTAATTGCAGGTGCGCCTTTAGTGGTTGCAGGTGTGCCTTCCTTGTTCCCGTCCTCAACCTTGTCTTGTATTTCTACATACTGTCGCTCAAAACTCTGCTGCGTTGGCTGTCCACCCACATCAACCCCTCGCTGGAAGTCCACAGCCCACCTCAGCCAGTGCAAGCCAGCCAGCTGGAAGTCTCTCTGTGAGATCCAGACATAGCTCAGTGAGCCTACTGCACGCACGCACCTCACTGACCTATGTCTGGATCTCAGCCAGTGTAATCCTGTTCTGTGCCTCCCCCCTTCCACCTTTTCACCTTCTCAATGTCCCCCTCTCTCTCCCCTCCTCCTTACTCGTCCCCCACAGCCCACATCAGCCAGCATAATCCAGCTTGCTCTGTGTCTCGACCACCCCGAAAGAAATCATTACTGCAATGATTACCTCTGCTCTTCCCTCTCCATTGCCCCCCCCCCCTCCGTCTTCCCCGCTTCTTCCGCGCACCCATCCCTCACAGCCCACATCAGCCAGCATAATCCAGCTCGCTCTGTGTCTCTCCCTCTCTATCGTTCCCTCCACTTTAGTTAATCACCCCACCTCTCTCTCCCCCTTCCACTGCCCCTCTTTCCACCCACCCATCCCTCACAGCCCACATCAGCCAGCATAATCCAGCTCGCTCTGTGTCTCTCCCCTTCCACCTTTCTTCCTTTGCAATGTCCCTCTCTCTCTCCTCCTTCTCCCCACCCGTCCCCCACAGCCAACATCAGCCAGCATAATCCAGCTTGCTCTGTGTCTCGACCACCCCGAGAGCACCGATCACTGCAACGACTACCTCCCCTCTTCTGCTGCTGCTGCTGCTTCTGCCGACCCTGCTGGCCATTTGTCTGGTCCGAGCCTCACCTCCTTCGCTTCGGCAGCTGCGCCGAACTTGGCCGGTTTTGGCAGCAGCTTCGGGAGCAGTCGGCTGGGTGGGTTCGGTGGTTCGGACACAGGATGGGGCAGGGCAGGAGAGAGACTGGGACCTGAAGTCTCTGCTTCTGCTTTCACTTCTCCTCGCACTGCTACTCTTCCTCCTTCCGCTCTTCCCCCCTCTGCCTTTGCTCCTGTCTCTTTGCTTTCCTCTCACGCTCGGGCGTTGTCGGATGTCCCCCGCTCCATCTCCTCTCTCTCGCACCAACACACCCCGCACCAACACAACTCGCAGCGGCAGCAGCAGCAACAACAGCAACACGAGCACCAGCAGCAGCAACAGCAGCAGCAGCGGCAGCGGTGGCAGCAAAGCATCTCCCCATCCTCTCTTCTCTCAAATCCCTACCTCAATCCCTACTCCGCTTCCTCTCTCTACACCCCATACTCGTTAACAGCCACTCCCACCTCCTCCACCGCACACCCCTATTCCACCACATCCCCCTCACCCCTCCCAATGACCCTACCCTCTCAACTCGATGCTCTCCTTCTCCTACGTGACGCCTCCACCCAACCAGCTGTCGCCACGTCAGCAGGCTTATCCACTCGTTACTTGCCAGCTGGAGGCTTCAGCGGCTACAGTGGCGGTGGCTATTCGGGCAGGGCTGGGAGCGCTGGTGCCACTCCTGGTGGCCGTTCCCCCCCTACAGTCACAGGAAATAGAGTCACAGAGAGCAGATTTACAGGAGAGAGGGTGAGAGGAGGTGGTTTGGGCGGGCATGGTGGTGTGAACACTCCTCCCTATCAATCCCCCCATCCTCCTCCCCCTCTTCCTTCTCCTCACCATTCTCACACCCCTTTGCGCCCACGCCCCTTGTCAGCACTGGGTGGGGAGGGCGCTGGTAGACTCTACTCCCAAAGCTCCTTGCAAGAGCAGCAGCAGCAGCAACGACAACAACAGCAGCAGCAGCAGCAGCGAAGGCAGCAAGAAGACTTGAGTGTCCGGTTGCCGGCTCGAGCACTATCAATAAAGCTTCCCTCTCAGCAGCAGCAGCAGTCAGGAGGGGAGCGAAGCCCTTCCCTTTCATCCCTCCCCCCTCTCTCCCCTCATAGGTTCGAACACCGACCCTCCCTCTCACACCTCCCCTCTGCTGAACCTACACCCGGACCTGCTGGCCCGGCTCACTTTGCTCCCAGGTTCGACACAGGCTCGGGAAGCGGTCTGGCAAGAAGCATCCACGGCTCGATTCCCGAGAATCTCTCTTTGCTGAGTGACAAGGAGGCGAGATGGGGCGGCGAGAGGAGGCAAGTGGAGCGGCAAATTTCGTCTGTTTCTGCGGGGTTGCTGTGGCAGGCGGCGGGGGGGCGGGTGGGGAAGAGGCAGCAGGGGGGGCTGATAGACGCACAGGTGTTGCAGCGGCTGGATGGGGGGCGAGGGCTATACTTGCCTGGCTGTGGGCTGCTGCTGCGAAACACCCTGCCGGTTGGCCACGATGTGAGTTGTTTTGTTTTTAAACGCCTCGGATTCTAGTTTCGTCACATGTCAAAAGAGTCTCGAAGCTTGCCAGGCTGTGGGCTGCTGTTGCAAAACACTCTGCCTGCAAGTCACAAGGCTTCCATTCTGGTGTTGGTGGTGAGTCCTTCCATTTTGAGACTCCTCACAATCGGGCTTCTGGAAGTCACAAAGCTCGCCCAGCTGTGGTTGGGCTGCTGCTGCTGCTGCTGCTGTGAATCAGTTTGCGTGTTGACCACGATGTGACTTTTCCATTCTGTTCCATTCCGTCCCGCCCTGCCCCGTCCCCTCCCGTCTCGTTCCGTTCTGTTTCTGTTCCTTTCTGCTCCACTCCATCCCGTCCCCTCTCCTTCTCCTCGCCTTCCTCCCTCACTTTTCCCCTTCCGTCCCCTTCCCCTCCCTCTGTTCCCAAGCAGGCAGCAGTAGGACTAGCCATGTCAATCAATGCTTCTCCTGGCGAGGAGAGAGGTGCTGCAGGACCCCTTCCTCCTCTGCCTCCTTCAGTCCTGCAGCACCTCTCTCCTCGCCTTCACTCTCATGCTCTTGGTCCTCTCTCTTTCTCTCTTCCCCCCTTTTGCTCCTCCTGGCCGATCTCTGTCTCTTCCTCCTCTACCTCCTGCAATCCTACAGCACCTCTCTCCTCGCCTTCGCTCTCATGCTCTTCATCCCTCCCGCCCCTCTCCTGCCCCTTTCCCCCTTCCCCCTCGCCCCCAAGCAGGCAGCAGTGGGTTTGGCCATGTCAATGCTTCTCCTGGCCGACCTCTGCCTCTTCCTCCTCTGCCTACTCCAGTCCTACAGCACCTCCCTCCTCGCCTTCGCTCTCATGCTCTTTGTCCTGCCGCTCGCGCCGCTCTTCTCAGCAGCAGCGGGGTTGAATGCCCTCTTTGCCCATGGGGCGAGGGGAGGAGCGGGGCTGGGAAGGGTCTATGGGCTCTGGAACATCACTTCGCTTGCCAACGGGGTGAGTGGGTTAGGGTTAGGGTTAAGGTTCGGTGAGCCAGCGGTGAGCTAGGTCATGGGCTTGGGTTTAGTATGTTGTGGTTGTTCAGCAGAGCGATGGCATGGCTAGCAGCAGATGGCATAACCAAAAACCTTTCACAATCTTTTTGTTTCTGCTTTTGCATTCCATGCAGCCTTCCTCTGGCCGCCGTCACTCTCATAATTTTCCTTTCTTCAACTCCTTCCATGCTGCTTTGACAATTGATCATGCAGCTTTGGCTCCTTCCACTCATTTTTCCACTCTCTTCTTTTCCACTCTCCTCTTTTCCACTCCGTTCGTTCCACTCCCTTTTCAGGTGGTTGCTGTGACCCTGGGAGTGTTTCATGTATGGCAAACTTACAAGGGCACTCCTTCAGGTGCTCCTCCCAGGTGAGAACAACAGAGCCTTGCGGATCGTCCTCGTTTTAGCAAGAACGAGCTCCAAAATAATTGAGGTTCTGCCACGAAATTTTGCCGCGCATGACTCCTTTTTCATGCCGCAGCGGCATCAGAGAAAAGTCGAGGGAACTATGATGCAGCGGCAAAACTGCCTCGTGCGACACTTTGATCCTCCCCCTCCCTTGACTTTCCTGACTCAGCCTGTCTGCTGCATCAGAGGAATTCACGTACTGAAGCTGCTATTTTTAAAGGTCTCAAGTGCTCGTTATTCCCCATCCTCCCCTCCCCTCCCGGGTTTCCTCTTTCCGACTTGCTCATCTTTTCCCCCTTCCCCGTTCAGGGAGTCAGCAGCAACAGAAGAGTTTACGTGGCTGCTATTCCCTGCCATGTTCGTGGCCTGCAAGCTGGCTCAAGCACGAGTCATAGACCGCCACGTGGCAAATCTGGAGATTCAGGATCGCACCCTGCTGGCAGAGGACCCGACTGTCTTTTGGGAGGCGTAAGAATGAGCTTCAATGAGGATTTCTTTGTACAGTGCGTGCTGCTGACCCTTGAACGTATTTGAATATTAGTTAGGTTTGGATTGCTACACGATGCTGTCCTGCAGTGTTATTTGTTGGAAACAACTGATTTAGGCGCCTCTGTCGTGTCGAAACACCAAGACAGAAGCGAAGTAGCTCGTATCGAAATATCGGTGAGTCAACCCTCGGAGGTTGAATAACTGTTGGAGGTTACGCGAAAGTCAAAGGTCAGCGACCTTTGACCTGACAAATACAGCGCGACAGCAAGGACAACCAACTGTCTCGATACTGAGCAGTTGCCCGAGTCGACACTGTATCGAACCGCAACAGCAACAGTAAAACAGTTAACTGTATCTCTTCATATTCCTTTGTGTTCTTATAAAAGCTTGTATCTCTTTTATTATTATCAACTTACTTTGCCCTCACATACCAGTGCAAGGTGGTTTACAACACTTTAATTAAACGCTTCCGCTACTACATCAACTCTACCCAGAGTTCACCCCTGCAAAGATCCTAGGGGCTTCTCAGCCCAACATGGTATGAGAGCTATCAGGGGGAATTCAACTTCTATACCGACAACATCAACAAGCATGGCTACACAAAAGGAAAGGAGCAACTCCAACGGCTCCCAAGGCACTACTCCTACTCCACCTCCTGCCTCTGGCCTACAGACAGAGGAGGGCACAGCAACAAGACCCAGAGCAACATCTACCGAGACTCCCGCGAATCAACCTGCAGACTTCGACCAGAGCATGATGGAGAAGTTTTTCTCCTTCATGTCCTTCTACGAGCAACACCAACAATCGGCACCTGCGCAGTCACACAACAACAACAACAACGGAGCAACACCCATGAGTCTCGACGGCTCATCATATGCACGAGGAAATAAACAACAGCAGCCTACCTTTGCTCCGTACGAGCGCGGGTCCATCAGCTTTATGCCACACCCACAGTCTTCACCTGGACAAGAAAAATCACTGGACGCATTACAAGTTCAGTCGCAGTTCGCACACGTTCTGAAGATGCAGACGTCAAGACCTTTCGATGGAAAGGACTTCTTCACCTGGTCGTTTGAGTTCGAGCTGATGATGGAAGGCGCGCAGATACTCGGGTTCTTCGACGGGTCTCTGCCATACCCAACAAACGGCACACAGTACGAGAAGCAGCAGTACACCTATCAGTCAATGATGGCGTACACGATCCTACTGAGGAATATCACCCCGACTCAACAGCAGAACATAAGGTCTTACCGAGGTTACGGCAACTCCGCGGAGCTCGCGTACAACCACCTGAAGAGCCTGTATCAAGCAACAGACAGCGTAAGTCAAAGTCGGTTAATGGCGCAACTGACAATGGTTGAAATGAAACCAGGGGAGAAAGGAATGGCGTATATCAGCCGATGTCGCGAGTTGCGCGACAAGCTTCTTCGATGCGGAGGGTCGATCTCTGAAGACGCCTTCGTGACAGTCATCATCGGCGGCCTCGGTCCTCAATGGCGTGCCACAAAGGCCATTCTCCGAGCTCACGGAAGAATCTCCGAAGCAGCGCTCTGTGCCGAAATCCACGCCGAGCAGCAAGACATGGACCTGCAAGAAGAACGACACAAAAAGGAGACATGAGCACCGGAATTCGCGTTCCACACTCAGCGACGCTACAACAACAACAACAACCGGCAGCAACAACCGAAGCTAGTACCTCCGTTCTGCCACATCTGCAAAACTTCAGGACACCCGCGTACGCACTGCCCAAATCGTCAACAGTCAACAACTCCACAGCAGCAACTTCGACCTTCAAGCAGCCAAATCGCCTCAACGCAAGCAAATCCCACGACCCAGATTCAAGCCTCAACGACTTCAACGGGACAACCTGCACAAGGAACAAGAAACATCGTCAGCTGCATGGCAAAGCTGAGTGACTCCTGCATCACCGAGTCACCACCACACTACTCACCGGAAGAACAACTCGACGAAACCACACCCCGCCGCGAGTCACTTCAGCCGAACCCGACAAACGCCGCCATCGCCCAAAGCGAACCATCCGGAAAAGACACATGGTTCTTGGACAGTTGCTGCGGACAGCACATGTGCTCCTCGGGACGCTTCGTCCAACGAGAACACCAACTTCAACGCGAAGTTGTCATTACAGTCGCCAACAATCAGAACCTGCGAACACGACGACAAGGCGTAGTTCAACTTCAGTCAAGGGAAACAAACGTTATACTGCAGATGTCAAAAGTACTAATCGCAGAGGGACTCGGCTACAACTTACTGAGCGTCAGTCAGCTAATGGCGAAAGGGATTCACCTCGAAGCAGACAGCACCACCCAAGAATTCAAGCTGTATCATGGGAGAAGAGGACTTTACATCGGCAAGGCGGTCCTCAAGAACAACGTCTTCGTTCTTGATTTCGTTCCTGATCTTGGCACCGCCGACAGCGACGCCATCGTTAACTTCACCAACTGGACACACCCTCCAGACCTTGATCCAGACTTCAGTCCAGAAGGCTTCTGGTACTCACACACCATCCCTGAAGCTGAAAGAACAAGGGCGTTAGCAACAATTCAGACAACATCGGCAGCAGCAGAGACAACATCGGCAGTAGCAGAACCATTAACGGCAGCAGCAGGAACGTCAACACCAATTGCTAGTCCTTCAACGACACCTCTCCTCATCGACGACACACCACCGACACCCGCGCAACAACTACACCCAGCACCACAAGAAGTTCATCGTAGCGCCAACTTCACCGCCAACTTCTACTCCAACTCCGATATGTACCGACGATCACCCGGACATCGCGCCGACGAAAGCACCTGGCACGCAAGGATGGGACACCCAAGCAACACAGTATTAAACAATACGATAAGAGCAGGAGTACTCGACAAGGACTCACTCCTACTGACCGACGGACGAGAACTTCAACGAGTACGCGGAACGTGCTTCACCTGCCCTGAAGGTGACTTATCACATCGACCGTTTGTGTCTCATCACAACCCGAGCGCACCCGCGTACGCACCACTCGAGAAGGTGTATAGCGACATCCTGTACAATCAGGAACCAGGACAAGCAACATACAACTATACAATCACCTTCATCGACGCCGCCACCCGTTACGTCTGGCACCTAAACCTCCCTAGCCGCGACATGGCATTCGCAGCCTTCGTTGCCTGGCTACCAGTAGCAGAGAGAGAATCGGGCGTGAAACTGAAAAGCTTCCAGTCAGACGGAGGAGGAGAATACACCTCTCAGCGATTCAAGCAGTACCTGGCGGAAAGGGGAATCAAGCGGCTCATCTCCCTTCCCTACGCCCATCAGCAGCAAGTGTCAGAACATTATATAGCTTATGCTGTTGTGTAGGCTATAGTGGGGCATCCCATAGGGGGTACAACCCAATTAGGGTTTTCTATATGTACTCACCTCATTCATAGTTCATCATCCTCGTTCTTCATTCTTCTCATGGTATCGAGCAGGTTCCCTCGTGGGAACTGTTCCTAGGGCCCACCGTTTTTTTTCCTGCCCGGAGCGCACTCTGCCCCTACCCGAGTCGCGCTCCCCTCTCTCTTGGCCCCTAGTGGCCCCTTTAGCCGCCCGTCACGGCCCTTAGACGCCCGCGCGCCGCCCGTCCCGGCCCCTTAGACGCCCGCGCGCCGCCCGTCCCGGCCCCTAGACGCCCGTGCGCCACCCGGCCCGGCCCCTAGACGCCCGCGCGCCGCCCGTCCCGGCCCCTAGACGCCCGCGCGCCGCCCGTCCCGGCCCCTAGACGCCCGCGCGCCGCCCGTCCCGGCCCCTCGACGCCCGCGCGCCGCCCGTCCCGGCCCCTCGACGCCCGCGCGCCGCCCGTCCCGGCCCCTCGCCGCCCGTGAGCCGCCCGTCCCGGCCCCTAGACGCCCGCGCGCCGCCCGTCCCGGCCCCTAGACGCCCGCGCGCCGCCCGTCCCGGCCCCTCGACGCCCACGCGCCGCCCGTCCCGGCCCCTAGACGCCCGCGCGCCACCCGGCCCGACCCCTAGACGCCCGCGCGCCGCCCGTCCCGGCCCCTCGACGCCCGCGCGCCGCCCGTCCCGGCCCCTCGACGCCCGCGCGCCGCCCGTCCCGGCCCCACGCAGCCCGTGAGCCGCCCGTCCCGGCCGCGCACCGCAGTCCCGGCCCCACGCCGCCCGTGCGCCGCCCGTCCCAGCCGCGCGCCGCCGTCTCGGTCCCCACGCCGCCTGTGCCGCTGAGGAGCTGAGCCGCCCGAGCCGCCCGCGCCGCCCGCACCGCCCGAGCAGCCCGAGCCGTGCTGCCCCTCAGCAGCACAACCGAGCCGCCCGACAGCAGAGCAGCCGAGCCGCCCAGCAGCCGAGCCGCTCAACAGCCGAGCCGCCCAGCAGCCGAGCCGCCCAGCAGCCGTGCCGCCCAGCAGCGGAGCTGCCGAGCCGCCGAGCCGCCCGGCAGCCGAGCCGCCGAGCCGCCGCGCCGCCCTTCTTCCGGGCCGCCCGACCTGTCCAGTCTGGTGAGCACAGCGCCCTTTCACTGCACTGCCCTCACCCTACTGTTTGCGCTGCCAGTCGTCTAGGGTCATGGCTACCCCTAGTGTTCTAGTCTTTGACGCTGAGGGTCGGGCCATTGACTTTGAGGTCTGGGTGGATGACCTGCAGCTGTTCTTACAGTGCGATAGGGCAGATGGTCTCTCTCTCTTTGACCTCACCTCTGGCGCCTCCACTGCCCCTGCTGCTGACGCCGACGCCACTGTTCGCTCCCAGTGGGCCACGCGCGACGCTGCTGCACGTCTTGCTGTGCGTCGCCACCTCCCTACCTCCGAGCGTGCACACTTTAGTCAGTACAAGAGTGCTCAGACCTTGTACGACGCTGTAGTTGCGCGCTACTCCTCCCCTGCCACTGCTGCACTGAGCCGTCTCATGCTACCGTACCTCTTTCCTGACCTTGCTGCCTTTCCCACAGTCGCTGACCTCATTACGCACCTCCGCACTAGTGACACTCGCTACCGCGCTGCACTCCCTGCTGACTTCTGCGCCAAGAACCCCCCCCCCATGTACATCACTCTTTACTACATAGTCACTCGCCTTCCTGACTCCCTTCGCGTAGTCAGGGACCACTTTCTCTCTGTCTGTCCCACCACTCTCACTGTTGACCTCCTCGAGAAGTCCCTCCTAGCGGCCGAGAAGAGCATAGTCGCTGTAGGGGCCTCTCGTGGTGACCCGCGCACCCCCATCTTTGAGGGGTGTTCCCCCTCCCCCCTTCTGCCCTCTGTTGCCTCTGCTGCTGCGGCCGACCTCCTTGGTCTTGAGTCGGTCGGTGTGGCGTCTGCCCCTAGTGGGAGACGCCGCTCTGGCAAGGGCAAGGGGGGCAAGGGCGCTGGAGGAGCGAGCGGGGGCGGTGGAGGTGGAGGTGGCGGCAGTTGGGGGAGTGGGGGTGGCGGTGGGAATGGAGGTGGGGGTGGAGGAGTCGGTGGCGGCAGTGGAGGCGGAGGTGTCCGCGGCGGTGGCAGTGGGAGCGGGGGTGGCGGAGGTGGCGGCGGCGGAGGCGGAGGTGGAGGCGGCGGCAGTAGCGGAGGCGGCGGAGGCGGAGGAGGCGGCGGGGGTGGAGGTGGTGCTGGTCGCGGGTCTTCGCAGAGGAGTGGCTCCGGTGGTGGCTCGCGCCAGCAGCAGCAGCGTGGTAGTGACACCTTGTCCCCTCAGCAGCTTCGTGAGTGGTACACTGCGCGTCAGCGAGGTGGGGGTTTTGGTCCGTGCTCCTACGTTTTGCGCACCGGCGACCGTGCGGGTGAGCCATGTGGGGGTCCCCACCCCACTCAGCGCTGCTTTGGCCGCCTGACGGACGCGTGGCGTCACCAGTTCCCGGAGGCCTCAGAGATCCCTCGTTGGGGTGACCTGTCCAGGGCGGGTGTTGCCATCTATGATCCTGACTTTGATGCTATTCTCTCTGCCATGTATGCTGTGTCTATTAGTGATGAGGGTGACTGTTACCGGTGTTTCCCGCCCGATCCGGGTATTGAGACTGCTGCTCTAGGTCCTGGTGAGGCTGCTGCCCTAGGTGCTTGCGACGCTGCTGCCCTAGGTGCTCGTGTGTCTGCGTCCTCAGGTACTGGTGAGTCTGCGCTCTCAGGTACTACGTCGGCTTCGGCCTCCCTCACCTTCACCCTTGACTCTGGGGCGTCTCGCTCCTTCTTTAGGGACCGCACCACACTCACACCGCTGAGTCGACCGGTTGCAGTGTCTCTGGCTGACCCCTCTGGGGGTCCTGTCCTGTCTCGCTTCTCCACAGTCCTCCCGTGTCCGGCGGCTCCCTCTGGCACCCTGTCTGGTCTCTACCTCCCCTCGTTCTCTACGAACCTGGTGAGTGGTGCTGACCTACAGGATGCGGGTGTACACCAGTTCACTCCTGCGCGTCAGCGGGTGACGCACTGTACAGAGGCTCGCACAGGCCGACACCTGGCTACGTTTACCCGTCAGCCGGGGTCGAGCCTGTACACACTGACCACTGCGTCTCCTCCCGTTACTGAGTCTGGTAGAGTCGCTTCGTCGGGTCAGGTGTTTGCTGCTGCGTCCAGGTCTGGTCCTGAGTCTGCCCCCTGTTCTTGTCGTCTCCTGTCTCACGAGACTCTTCTCTGGCACCACCGTCTTGGTCACCCCTCTCTGCTTCGGCTCAGAGGCATGGCCTCCCGTCTTCTAGTGTCTGGTCTCCCCCGGTCCCTCCCTCCCCTTCCTCAGGGCCCTGGCCCTACCTGTGTCCCCTGTGTCGAGGGGCGCCAGCGTGCTGCCCCTCACTCCTCCCAGTTTCCTCCGACAGAGGCCCCGCTGCAGACGCTTCACATGGACGTGTGGGGCCCGGCCCGCGTCCGTGGACAGGGTCACGAGCGCTACTTCCTGCTGGTGGTTGACGACTACTCGCGTTACACCACAGTCTTCCCCTTGCGCAGCAAGGGTGATGTCACTGAGGTGCTGATCGACTGGATCCGCGCAGCTCGTCTCCAGCTCAGGCAGAGCTTTGGCTCCGACTTTCCTGTTCTGCGTCTGCACTCGGACAGAGGCGGAGAGTTCTCCTCTGGCCTTCTGCGAGCCTACTGTCGTGCACGAGGCATCCGTCAGACCTTCACGCTCCCGGACTCTCCGCAGCAAAATGGGATTGCTGAGCGCCGCATTGGCATGGTCATGGACGTCGCTCGTACGTCTATGATGCATGCGGCTGCCCCCCATTTTCTGTGGCCGTTTGCGGTGAGGTACGCGGCACGTCAGATCAACCTTCACCCCAGGGTCTCCAGGCCGGAGACCTCCCCAGCCTTGCTGTGGACCGGGAAGGTGGGCGATGCGTCGGCGTTCCGGGTCTGGGGATCTCGGGCGTTTGTCCGCGACTTGTCTGCGGACAAACTGTCCCCTCGTGCTGCTCCTTGCGTCTTCCTGGGGTTCCCCCCAGACGCGCCTGGGTGGCAGTTCTACCACCCCACCTCTCGCCGTGTTCTGTCCTCTCAGGACGTCACGTTCGACGAGTCGGTACCCTACTACCGCCTCTTCCCCTACCGCACTCCGTCCCCCCCCCCCGCCCCCGCTCTTCCTTGTACCAGGTCCCCCCCCGGTAGACCCCCTCCCCCCTCAGGGTCCTGCCCCTTCAGGTGTGTCCCAGGTAGACGCAGTCGAGCCTGTCGAGGTCACTGGTGACTCTGGTGCTGCTGGGGGTGCTGAGCCTGGGGGTGCTGGGCCTGGGGGTGCTGGGCCTGGGGGTGCTGAGCCTGGGGGTGCTGAGTCTGGGGGTGCTGAGTCTGGGGGTGCTGAGCCTGGGGGTGCTGAGCCTGGGGGTGCTGAGCCTGGGGGTGCTGAGCCTGGGGGTGCTGAGTGTGGGGGTGCTACGCCTGGGGGTGCTTTGCCTGGGGGTGCTGGACCTGGGAGTGCTGCGCCTGGAGGTCCTCCGCCTCGAGTTTCTACGCGTGCTTTGTCTCGCCGGGAGCCACTCTCTCCACAGGAGCTGCGCGAGTGGTTTGCCCGGCGCTGGAGCCGTGCTGCTGGTGCTGGAGGTTCGTCGGCTACTGAGGATGCTGCTGTTGCGGGTCCCGGAGGTGCTCGTACTGGGAGTACTGGAGCTGCTGGGCCTGCGGGTTCGACTGGAGCTGGTGCTGCTGAGGGTGTTGGCGCTGAGACTACCACTGGCGGTCCTGCTGGGGGTGCTCCTGGTGTTGCTCGAGGTTCTGGAGCTACTGGAGGTGCTGCTGGAGCGGGTGCTCCTGCTGGGGGTACTGGTGCTGTCCCTGCTGTTTCTGGCGTAGCTACGCGGCCTCGACCGTACTTCGTTCCACTCCTGCAGCAGGTTCTTGGTCTTCCGCCCTCTCCTGGTCCTCCTCCTCTCTTGGAGGGTCCACAGCCTGTCCCGTCGCGGTCACTGCTACAGCCTACCTCCCCTTTGCCTGCTCCTTCTCCCTACACTGGTCCTACTGGAGGTCTTACTGAGCGTCGTGAGCCTGCGTCTCGCCCTGCGTCGCCTGTCCGTGCTGCTCGCGCTAGTGGTCGTGGTTCGCGTCAGCGTCCTCCTCCTGTCCCTGGCACGCACAGGATGTCTCTGCGTCCGTCTACTGCTTCTCTGCGTGCCCCTTTGCCTTCTCCTCCTGAGTCCTCTCTTCCTGCTCTTCCCGACCCTGCGTCGGACTCTCTTCGTGCTGCCAGTCCTACTGTCACGCGTCTCCTTGCTACTGTCGTCACTGACCCTTCCTTCGAGTCTACTGCTGCGTCTGCCCTAGTTACTGAGCTCGTCGACTTTGCTGCTCGCTGTCGCCTAGACTACGCTGCTAGTCTTGTCGCTGAGTCTGGGTCTGCCTGTCCTCCGTCAGTCGGGGGTGAGTGTGCCCTTGGCACGGACGTCCTTGAGGACAGGCAGGAGGAGTTCCAGTGTCTGGCAGCTGCTTCACCTCATCTCGTGTCCGTACTGCTTACCCCTGAGGGAGACCCGGATGCACTTGACATCCCGACTCCGCGCTCTTACGCGGAGGCGATAGAGGGTCCCTACTCCTCTCAGTGGCAGGCAGCTATGGATGCAGAGATGGCTTCCTGGAAGTCCACAGGCACCTACGTTGACGCTGTCCCCCCTCTTGGGGCGAACATCGTCAGTGGCATGTGGATCTTCAGGGTGAAGCGGCCGCCGGGTTCTCCGCCTGTCTTCAAGGCACGTTACGTGGCTCGTGGCTTCAGTCAGCGACAGGGAGTTGACTACTTTCAGACCTTCTCCCCCACCCCGAAGATGACCACTCTTCGGGTGCTGCTACACGTTGCTGCTCACCGTGACTACGAGCTGCACTCTCTCGACTTCAGCACTGCTTTCTTGCAGGGCAGCCTGCACGAGGAGATCTGGCTGCGCCACCCACTTGGCTTCACTGGGTCTTTCCCTCCTGGTACCCAGTGGAGTCTCCGGCGTCCAGTCTACGGTCTCCGCCAGGCGCCACGTGAGTGGCACGACACACTGAGGACTACGCTTGCGGCTCTTGGGTTTGCTCCTTCTACTGCCGACCCGTCGCTGTTTCTACGCACCGACACCTCTCTGCCGCCGTTCTACATCCTCGTGTACGTCGACGACTTGGTCTTTGCCACAGCTGACACTGCTGGACTCGCCCACGTGAAGTCCGAGCTGCAGAAGAGACACACGTGCACAGACCTGGGTGAACTGCGCAGCTACCTTGGCTTGCAGATCACCCGGGACAGAGCACGCCGCACCATTACCCTGACTCAGTCACACATGGTGCAGCAGGTCCTTCAGCGCTTCGGCTTCACGTACTCCTCGCCTCAGGCCACTCCTCTGCCTACTCGCCACTCACTCTCAGCTCTGCCTTCGGATGAGTCAGTAGAGTCGAGTGGCCCGTATCCAGAGCTTGTTGGCTGCCTCATGTACCTGATGACCTGCACACGACCTGACCTTGCATACCCTCTTAGCATTCTTGCACGCTATGTTGCTCCTGGGAGACACCGACCAGAGCACATGGCTGCAGCGAAGAGGGTGTTGCGATACTTGTGCAGTACGTCGGGCATGGGACTAGTGCTTGGAGGGCGGAGTCCAGTGGTCCTCACTGGGCACGCGGACGCTTCTTGGGCTGACGACCAGGCTACGCAGCGGTCGTCGCAGGGTTACACCTTCAGTCTTGGTTCCGGCTCTGTCTCGTGGCGAGCTACTCGCTCGTCCTCTGTTCTCGGCTCCAGTTGTGAGGCTGAGATCTACGCCGGGGCCATGGCTGCACAGGAGCTTCGCTGGCTCACCTACCTGCTGACTGACCTTGGAGAGCCGCCTCGTTCTCCTCCAGTGCTGTACGTAGACAACAAGGCCATGCTGGCCTTGTGTCGAGAGCAGCGCTTGGAGCACAGAACGAAGCACATTGCTCTCCGTTACTTTCTTGCTCGTGAGCTGCAGCAGCGTGGTCAGTTGCGACTTGCGTACGTGGCCTCTCAGGCCAACACTGCTGATGTGTTCACCAAGGCACTTGCGCCTTGTGACCATCAGCGCTTCTGCACTCAGCTGGGTCTTGTACCTGTCTTGCCTCACTTGCTCTCCTCTTGACCTTACTTGTACTGTCACATATATATACCTGCTCTTGCTTGTCTAGCTCTATATATATATGTGTACTCCTGCATGTGAACTGGCCTTGTGGCCTTGTCGTTGTGCTCGGACTGTGTGGTGACGTTGTGATCCACCCTGAGCTTGCTCTGCTTTGCTTGACTGGTCTTGTGACCCCTTGTTCTCCCCCACTTTGCCTATGGGGGTGTGTCAGAACATTATATAGCTTATGCTGTTGTGTAGGCTATAGTGGGGCATCCCATAGGGGGTACAACCCAATTAGGGTTTTCTATATGTACTCACCTCATTCATAGTTCATCATCCTCGTTCTTCATTCTTCTCAGCAAGGTGTAGCAGAAAGAATGAACAGGACCTTGCAGAACAGCATGCGCAAACTGTTACGTGGCATGCGGCTACCCAACCACCAGTGGCCTGCGGCAATGGACCACCCTGCACAACTTGCTCTCGTCATCATCGCTTCCAAACAACGCATCACCGCATCTGCTATGGACAGGAAAACAGGGCAGCACAAAAATGTTACGAATATTCGGATGCATGGTACAGTACCGACCCCCAGCAGCACGAGCGGGCCGATTTTCTCAACGAGCACAGTGGGGACTACACCTAGGAATCGAAAAGAACTACAACGCGTGGAAAATCTTCGACGTCCATTCCAAGGAAACAGTAGCAGCACGTGATGTAATTTTCTACGAACGACTCACGCTCCAGACATACCTTGCCAACCTGCAAGAAGACCAGGATCCCACAGGTGGTTTTCGCGGTGACCGAGCCTTCGCCTCAGCAACGGACGAAGCTGACTGGGACGAGCAGAATGTGGACAACGCATCAGAAGAAGCCGGACCTCTTCCGTTCTGCTCCGTGGACGTTCCCATGGACGAAGATAACCCTCGCGAAAGTGTCAACGCCGAAACCTTCTACTATTTCGCCGACAACGGTTACGTAACACCTGCGACAGTCAACACCAACGAAGCAGAACGAGTAGGACCCAACTTCATACCTGATCCAGAAGCGGGAGATGAAGCAACTTATCCCGAGGACGCAAATCTTCCCCGCTACTCACAGAGCGGACTGCAAATTCTCGGACTCGTCACCGCAGTCCACGGCACCGCCATTCCTAAAGAGCCTGCGACGGTTCAACAGGCTCTGGGGGGGGAGCATAAGGAAAAATGGCGCGAAGCCATGGACAACGAGCTGAAGGCACTGGAGGAACGCAACACGTGGAAAGTGGTTCCTATCGGCGTGACACGGAACAAGACAGTGCTCACCGGGAAGTGGGTCTTCCGTGTGAAGTCAAAGGCTGACGGCACCATTGACAACTTTAAGGCTCGCTGGGTTGTACGCGGCTTCGACCAAGAACACGGACGCGACTTCACCGAAACTTTCGCTCCGGTTAGCCGCCACACCTCACTACGCATTCTCCTCGCAATCGCCGCCATGAAGAAGAAGAAGCTGCGACAAATTGACGTCGCGAACGCGTTTCTCTACGCACCTGTTGATGCAGAAATTTTCGTCGAGCTACCACACGGCTCCCACAGAGAACCCAACCAAGTCTGCCAGCTACTCAAGTCACTCTACGGCATCAAGCAGGCTCCGCGACTATGGCAACAGTACCTGCACACTCGCCTCATCCGCATCGGCTTCAAGCAACTACCGCACGATCAAGGCATGTACCGGCTCACAAAAAACGACGACTATATCCTACTAATCGTCTACGTGGACGATCTCCTTTACATCGGCTCGAATGACGGCATCACTACCTGGTTCGAAGGGGAGCTGCAGCGAGATCTCACGCTCACAGTTTCATCTACCGTCACTCAGTACCTTGGCCTCAACATCCGGGAAGAGGAGGACGCGATCTACCTCAGCGCCGAGAAATATGCCGACACCATCGCCAAACGCTTTACGCTCACACCGACAACCATCTCCACGCCATACCGCTACACGGCAGGGAACGACAAAAGAAGCTCCACTCTACTCAAGCCCGCCAGCATACGAGACTACCAGAAGAAGCTGGGATGTCTTCTCTTCGCAGCCGTCACCTGTCGCCCCGACCTCTCATACTCCGCAAGCCAGCTCGCCACCTACCTCAAGAAGCCTGAAGCAGAACATCTGGCGAAGCTCGACCGCGCTCTTCACTACTTCGTCAGCACCCCAACGATCGGCCTAACTTACTACAAGAACGCAACCACACCGACTAAGTTAATCGGCTATGTCGACGCTGATCACGCTGGCGACTCTGACAATAGGCGCTCCCGCATCGGCTACATCTACCGCCTCGAACCTATCGGACCTATCTCTTGGCAGTCAAGCAAGCAGGAATTAATTGCCCTCTCGTCAGCTGAAGCATAATATATTGCACTCTGCTCAGCCACCAAGGAACGACTCTATCTTCGCGAGCTGCTGGAAGAAGCGAAATTAGCCAAGTTACCCAACTTTACCCTGTTCTGCGACAACCAGTCAGCAATTCGCATCGCCAACAAGAACGGCTTCGCAAACAGGACGAAACACATCGCCCTGCGATATTTCTTCGTGAACGATGAGATCGAGAAGGGAAGGCTCGAGCTGTCATACTGTCCCACGTCTGAGATGGCAGCTGACTACCTGACCAAGAAGCTCGGAAAGCAGAAGTTCGAATACTGCATGCTGCTGACTGGACAGAGCCACGTCAGCGACACTCTAGAAGCGAAGGGGAGTGTTGGAAACAACTGATTTAGGCGCCTCTGTCGTGTCGAAACACCAAGACAGAAGCGAAGTAGCTCGTATCGAAATATCGGTGAGTCAACCCTCGGAGGTTGAATAACTGTTGGAGGTTACGCGAAAGTCAAAGGTCAGCGACCTTTGACCTGACAAATACAGCGCGACAGCAAGGACAACCAACTGTCTCGATACTGAGCAGTTGCCCGAGTCGACACTGTATCGAACCGCAACAGCAACAGTAAAACAGTTAACTGTATCTCTTCATATTCCTTTGTGTTCTTATAAAAGCTTGTATCTCTTTTATTATTATCAACTTACTTTGCCCTCACATACCAGTGCAAGGTGGTTTACAACTCTTTAATTAAACGCTTCCGCTACTACATCAACTCTACCCAGAGTTCACCCCTGCAAAGATCCTAGGGGCTTCTCAGCCCAACATTATTGAGTTCGTAAGGGGTAGTGTCTTGCGATCATGTCACACACAGGTATTTTTTAGAGTCGACTCAAAAATAGCCTCCCAAGCAGCCATTTTCCCTCTCTAATGTCGAAAGAATGCATTGAAGCTGCAGCCTCTTAAACGCTACATAACTCGTGCAGAAAAGCAACCACCCTCTCTTAATGAGCGGGTCACCTCACCATAAAACACCTGATCAACAGCTCAGACTTGGAATTTGATAATACATACAAGGAATTATACCATTGTTGTTTGTTTTAATGTGGGATCATTGTTACATGAACATGGGGTCGCCTTGTGAGTTATAGAAAAAAGAAAGTGGGAACCATGCTTGGGAACATGGATGTTGAAGTTCAAGCGCTTGACTGACAAACCTTGTCCATAGGTAATGGACAAGGTACACCAATGGCTAGCTAGTAGTTGTATGCGAACCCCTTTCCCATCCCATACTGGATCGTCTCGAGCCTCTCGACGTGTCCTCCTTCATCATCGTTGGTTTGGCCCACGCTCCCACGTGATGTCCTTCCGCTTCCCCCGCTTCATACCCTTTCCGCTTCCCCCTCCCCCTTCCCTTTTCCTCCCCTCGAACCTCTCGGACACCCACAGCCCCTCCAATCCATCCCCCCCTCCATCCCATCCCATCTCATCATCTCCCGCCCACCGCCCCCCATGTAACCTCCTCCGTCTCTCATTTCCGCGCGCGCGCGTCAATAGGGCCAATTGGAATTTCCCACGACAAACCCTAGGAGTCTAGAATGCAGTCAGGTTGCTGCATTACCAAGCTCTGATTCTTGGTCACGTTGATTGAGCTTCGATTCGCTCAGCGTGGGCTTGGATGAGCAGTGAGCGTCAGGCCCGCTCAACTGCATGGTTGAACAGAGCATCTCTCGAGACTCGGAAGTTTCACTGCAAGCCGACAACAGTCTCTGCTACCCATTTTCACACTACAAGAAGCAGCGTCGCTGTATTTGCTTGCCATAGGGATGGTCGAGAACCACGGCAAGCAGGGTAGGAGCTCGGCATTCGTCGTTGTTACGGGTCGAGGATCCGCACGTGTAGTCACGTTTAGCTTAGTGCTTGATTTGCAAGCTGTCCCTTTTGTCCTGCAAGTCCTTTGTCTTGTGGGCCGTTCTCTAGAACATTCGGCGGCTGGTCATGGCACATGGCGTGGCCTCCGCTGAAAAAAGTGAGGTGTCGTGCGTGGCGAGGCGATCACCGTTACTGCTTGGCGGCGTGGAAGGGCATCCGTGTGATACGGACTTTGTAAGTTTTTTCGAGGCCTCTTGAAACGAGGACAGCATCGTTGCTGCAAAGATCAGATTGTACGAATGATTCCTCCTTTGGAGACACCGCACACACCAAACCCACATGATACCTTCACATCCCTTTTTTCCGCTCTGCCAACCACCTTAAAACCCGCAGGCCAAGAATTTCAACCTTAGGAAGGTTGGTTGGGAGTGAAAACGCAAAAGGCCTGCAAACCAATAGGAGTGTCCGAAATGTTGGACGAGGTCTAGAATTCGGGAATGATCACAGGCATTTTTGGGACATCCAACCAACGCTAGGAAGGATGAACCAAATTTGGCCTTCTTGGCCTGCGGGTTTTAAATCCGACTTACAAATGTCCAATCTCGGAGTATCCCCCTCCATCAGAGGCATCTCTTATCGCGATCCATTACATTAGCTGCTCGCAGTGCTGTTTCGAATGCTTTTTTCGTTTTTGCTGCAACGCTGCACCGCAACGATTTGGGGACACTGAATCGGATATGCAGGGCCGCTGCTTTCAACCCATTAGTGACATTAAAGCTTTCGTATACATTTGCAAGTACTGTTCACGGTTGCACAGTATCCCAAAAAAATTCGCTCAAACGAAACCAAATGAGGGTGGCGAGAGGTTTTGCGAAAACTTGCACCTTTGAGGGTTCCAAACACGGGAAACTCCCCCGTCACCCAACCTTGCAGTGACTCACCAGCCGAAGCATAGATAGAGGAACCGAGGCTAGCGGTTTGCATCACGACGCTGGGTCGCCGCACTCGAGTAAGCCGTCACGCGATTGATAATTTAGGGGCCGTGTTCACTGAGCGGATGCGCGTTTCATGCGTTGGCCACGCCGCCACTCTCAACACTCGCTAGGTAGGCCTCTCCCGCTTGGCTCCTCACCCGCTGCGCGCCTTTCCCACTTAGCGCCTCACCCGATGCGCACCATGGCCCTTTATCGCCGAACCCGCTGCGGCGCCTCAGCCCTTAGGGCGTGTGACATTTTTCCTTTGTTTTGTCCGGACGTCCAGCCGTTCGGACGGTTGTGTGGTTACCAGAATCCTTCCAGCTCGCCAGCTAGCTCGTCCAGAATCGAAACGACGTCGTATGTGTCGCCTCGCGTCCTTACCACGTCGCAGGGTACGGGAGAAGCAGGGTGAAAGAGGGAAAGGGAGATAGGGAAAAAGGGAAGCAGCGCGGGTAGAAAGAGGGAAGAAGGGTGTAGGGAAGATAGGGGAAAGGGGAAAGCAGGGCGTAAGGCAGAGAAGAGAGAGGGGGAAGCAGGGTGTAGGGAAGAGAGGGAAATGGGGTTTAGCAGGATATAAGGGGGAGAACGCATGGTGGGAGAAGAAGGGTGTGGAGTAGAGAGGGGAAAGGTGGAAGAAGGGAGTAAGGCAGAGTGGAGAATAAATCAAGAGGGGTGTAAGACAGAGAGGGGAAAGGAGGTAGAAGGGTATAAGGCAGAGAGCGGAGAGGGGAATGAAGGGTGTAGGGACGAGAGAGTAAAGGGGGAAGCAGGGCGTAGGAAGAGAGGAGCTAAGAGGGAGAAAGGGGGTAGGTGAGCTTGAGAAGGGGGGGGGGGGGGGGGGGGGGGGGGGGGGGGGGGATGAGACGGAGAATGGGGAAAAATGAGAAGGAGAAAGGTGGGACATGAGAGGGGGGAGGGGGGTAGACGAGAGGGGGAAGGGGGGAATCGAGAGGGAGAAGGTGGAGAAACGAGAGGGAGACGGGGAGGCGGGTAGGGAAAACGAGGGGGCGAGAAGGGGAAACGGGGAGGCGGGGAGGGATAATGGGGAGCGGGAAGGGGAAACGGGAAGGTGGGATGGGGAAACGGGGAGCGAGAAGGGGAAACGGGGAGCGGGAAGGGGAAACGGGGAGCGGGAAGGGGAAACGGGGAGGTGGGAAGGGGTAATGGGGACCGTGAAGGGGAAACGCGAATGTGGGAGAGCGGGAATGCGAAACGGGGAGGCGGGAAGGGGAAATGGGGTGCGGGAAGGGGAAACGCAAATGTGTGAAGGGGATACCGGGAGCGGGAATGGGAATCGGGGAGGCGGAAAGGGGAAATGCGCGGCGGGAAGGAAAACCGGGGAGGCGGGAAGGGGTAATCATGACACGGGAAGGGGAATTGCGGTGGAGGAAAGGGGAATTGGGGATGCGGGAAGGCAAGGGGAAATGGGAAGGCACTAACGCGAGATACGGAGCCACGCAGGCGAAATAGGGAGGCGAAAAGGGGAGATGGGAAGGCGCTGGGAAGGGGAGAAGAATTGGCTGGTCAAGGAGACAGTTTCGGCAGTCCGTCGCGACCTCAAGTGCGGCTGCCGTGGCTAGTGCGGAAACGGGGTAACAAAGCTGCGCGAGCGGGAGGCGACTGTGATCGTGCGAGATCCCGCTGTTCGGCAGTTTCAGATGCAGCGTGCGTGTTCAAGGAGGTGTGAGGAGGCAGCGAGGTGAGGCGATGCGACGCCGCGACGGACAACGAGGCGAGGCTAATGAAAGGAGGTCCGTTGTGATCGGCTCGGCGAGGTGACTAGAACCGGCGCCGGCTAGGCCACAAGCAGCGGTTTGATGCGGCGCGACGAGAGTGGTAGGTGGAGGGATGCCGCGTTTGAAAGCTAGCGGGCGCGGCTAGTGCTATTTCAATGTCGAACGCGTGTGATGCGGGAGAGGCGAGTGTGAGAGGGCGGAACTGGCGTTGGTGCGGACGCGTAATGACTCTATACGTCTAGTTACGTCGCTGTTTGTGTCGGAAACGGGGTTCTTTGCGCTGGTTGTTGAATCGCGATCTGCTTATCTACGTAGTTTTCGGCCTATCGTGCGTAGTGGCCTAGTTCTGAGAAACATGGTAATTTGTATCCTTTTGTTGTTTCAAAAGTTTTGAACCAGCAGTCAGAGGAGATGGTGCGGGGTGTCGGGGGGATCATCTCCCTTGTGGGACGAGGGAAATGACCTGTAATAGGGTAACCAGTTTTCAAATTTCTAAACTTCTGAAACTCCCACTTTCAAATGTATACGAAAGCTTTAAGAAGCTGCTCCAGGCTGGCAATGAAACTTTTGTTCTCTTCGAGTTGTCAAACTAGCTGTCTCAATCCTTTCAGATCTCAAATCTACCTGAATATGAATCAAAGTGACCTTTGAGCCGGCTCAGAAGTCACCTACAAGTTCTCAAGCTAGCTGTCGCCGGGACACTTCAAAAATCTCAATCCCCTTATTCCAATCGGACTCTAATCTCCGGCGTGGGACGTCTCGACCAGCCTTTTCTATAAATTACGTACGGCTCTCTTACTGCCAGGCTCCTCTTCCACACCCCCCCATACTGTAGATATCTGCTGCACTTAGCTGCTGCATTCTACTATCACTGCAATGACGGACGTACCAAGGCCCCTAACGCCCACGTGGGAAGACAACTTGGATTGTTACCTTCTATCCGTTTCAGCGCTCGAGCACAGCCAACACGAGCAGCATCATCAGCTGCAACACCAATCCGCGCAACAGCAAGAGCAGCATTCTCACGAGCGAAATTTCCATGAGACCCATCGGCATGAGCAGCACGGACCACCTCTGCGCAAGCAGCAGCATCACGAGGAACATCCAGGCGACCAGCAGCAGTCCCAGCAGCCCCAGCCGCAGTCACAGCCACAGCCGCCGTCTCTGCTACACCCTACCTCTCCCCTCTGGAGCACCATGATCGAGAAGGCAGCCCCTGCATGTGACGCGCCTCCTAAGTCGTCGCCACTGCGGACAAATCCTGCTTCTTCCCTCGGCAACACCATTGTCGAGGAGGGGATTCTGATGGAGTCTGCCGCGTCCTGGCCCCTATCGTTTCATGCAGCTGCGATGCCAACATCTTCTAAGGATTTTGGCTTCTCTACTGCTCCCATCTTGAGCTGCACGTCTGACGCGCTTGCATCCTGGTCTGATTCCTTCCCTGCTGAAGCAGCAACGGAGCCCAAACGTGTGGAACCTACAAGTATCACTGTGATGGGTGCGACTGGTTTGCACGCACCCTGGTCTGATGCCTTCCCTGCTGCAACCGCACATTGCAAGACACTGGAATTCGCTGATACCATAATGAGAGATCCATCTGACTTCTGCCCTGCTGCTGTACCTGCGGTGCGGGCCGGGGGTTCGGAAACTTCTGCCGCTGCCACTTCAAGTTATACATCTGGTGCGCTAGCATCCTGGTCTGATTCCTTTCTTGCTCCTGCAATGCGGGCCAAAGCATTGGAACCTGCTGGTACTGCCGACTCTTCAGACCCAGAGCAAGCATTGCTTTCCGCGATCTACTCGGACCCGACTCCAGACACTCGAACGCATCCCAAGGTTCTGCAACCAGCTTCTGGGAAGCAACCAAGACCGCTTTCAAGGGTGCCAGCAGCAGCTTTTGACAAGCTGATGAACCCCGCTGCAACGCAGCAGCTTTTGCCAGTGTCCTTGATGCAACGGAACGCTCTCAACCGCTTGGAACTCACTACTTCTACCGAGCTGTCACGTGAAGAGAAGCAAGGTTCCACCAAGCCGATGAACCCCGCTGTGTCTGTGACACAAAGGAACGTGTCCAAGCGCTTGGATCCTGCCACTACCAGACTATCAGGGTCTGCTCCCAAGGAGGACATGAATCTCGAGGCGGCTCAAGACAAGACTCGGTGTAATGCTTCTCAGGGAGGCATGAGACTCGTGGAGCAGTCGTCACGTGGCGGAAGATCACATGGCAGCAGGTCATCACATGACAAGTCATCGTGTGACAGGTCATCATACACTCCCACGGGAGACTGGCTGGTAGACAGCTTTATGCGGGCAAGGGCCTTTGCCTTCTCGCAGCCGCACTTTCTTCCCAGGAGCCGTGCGGCTGCTGCTCTAGTTACTACTCCTGCTACTGCTGCCGTCCCTTCTGGTCCCGCTGCTGCCTCTGCTCCAGCAGCAGCAGTAGCAGCAACAGCAACCAGGGGTGCTGCTACCAGCAGTGCCTTTGGCTCCTGCCTTTCGTCCTGGGCTCGGGCGACCATGCTGCCACTCAGAGCTTCACACGGCAACAGCAGAGGCTCACCAATCACAGCTGCTGGCATTAGTGGCCCTGATTTGAAGCGCTACAAGACTCCTGGTGTTGCAGTTACAGCCGCAAGCGACCCTGTTTTGACACGCCGGAACACTACTGGTGTTGCAGCAACAGCAGCAATCGGCCCTGTTTTGGGACGCTTTAAGACTCCTGGCATTGCAGCCGCAGCCACAAGCGACCCTGTTTTGACAAGCCGGAACACTACCGGTACTGGTGTCGCAGCAAATACAGCAAGTGGCCCTGGTTTGGGACGTTTCAAGACTCCTGATGCTGCAGTTGCAGCCACAAGCGACCCTGTTTTGACTCGCCGGAAAGCTACTGGTGTCGCCGCCGCACGTGACCCTGTTACGGGACGGTTCAAGCCTCTGGGTGTTGCAGCAGCAGGCGCAGCCTCAAGCGACCCTGTTTCTAAGGGCCACAACAGCAACGGGTATGAGATTACCAGCTGTTTTAAGCGGCCAAGGTTGAGTGCCGCTGGTGCGGCAGGGCGTAGTAGCATGACCAGAACGTTCGGCATGACTGGCAGCAGGTCCGGCACGCCCAGTAGGTCCGGCGCGCCCAGCACATCTATGTTCAGCACCAGCACGTTCGGTGTGACTGGCATGTTCGGCTCGTCCGGTACAAGACTGGTTTAGAGGATGCAACTGTGCAGTGGTTTGTTGTGTGCTCTCGAATCTTTAGAGACAACTCTTCATGCCATGTAGGCATGCAATTTCATGCCATAAGCTGTTAGTGCCTGAGTGTGTTTTGATGATTTGGGGTGTGTGTCATGTTCTCACGTGCCCACATAGAGAAGGGCACCAAAATAATTATGTACCGCATTTATGTACTTATGCTAGTGTCTGTATGACCTGTTACATCCAAACAAGACGCCAACGATAAGTCAAAACAAAAGAAATCAAACCAGAACAACGAAGCCAGGCTCAACTCTGCCACGGCATTCAGCAGCCAAAACTCTTTGTGGTCTCTACCCCAGTCACTGGGCTCACCTCCTTGGCCTCACGACACGTTTTAGTATTTTTTTTTAGCCAACGAGAAAGCTTGCCCTTGCACTACCTTAGAGTCGACTCAAAGGTCACTGTTCGGCAGCCACGGCTCTCTCGGGTCTCTATCCCCATCACTGGGTTCACCCCCCCTTGCGGCACATTTGATTTGAGTCGACCTGAGCATCAATTGTCAGCCGCCAAGGCTCTCCCTGGTCCCTCCCCCCTCTACTGGGTTCACCCCCTACCAGCATATTTCAGTAAACTCGAGACTCACTGTTCAGCAGCCGAGGCTCTCCCGGGTTTCTACCCCCGTAAATGGGTTCACCCCCTTGGCTTTGCGACACATTAACCGCCTCTGTGCATTATCCACTATGGCGTCTGTGAAATCTTCTCCAGTCACATCAGCACCTGCAGATAATAGCATGCAAGCAGAGAGAGGTGGTAGGTGAGTAAGGAAAGTGAGGCGACACATCAACCGCCTCGGCACATTGTCCACTATGGCGTCTGTGAAATCTGCACCAGTCACATCAGCGCGTGCAGATGCACAGAAGAGTAGGAGAGGGAACAGCAAGGGAGATGGTGGGAGAACAAAGGAGGGGAGTTGGCACATGAACAGCAGGGGTTATGGATTGGCACATGAACAGCAGGGGTTATGGATTGGCACATGAACAGCAGGGGTTATGGATTGGCACATGAACAGCAGGGGTTATGGATTGGCACATGAACAGCAGGGGTTATGGATTGGCACATGGTCATGGAAAGAGTGTGCTCTGGTAACAAAACGGAGACTTGTGCCACAAAACTAGGAGCGTCTCATGTGAACGGTTGGGAAGCAAAGGAGGTGGAAAAGGGCGCGTGCTTGGTGGTGGATAGGGGTGGTTGGATGTAGGGAAAGGAAACCTGGGAAAAGTAGGACGAGAAAGGATACAAGGAAGGAAAATAGTCCTGATGCGTGCAAGGTGAGAGTGGTTCCGAAAGTAGTGAGAACGGAAGAACGAAACGAGACGAGAATAGAAAGAAAACAAAGAGAAGAAGCAAGAAGAAAGCTCACCCTCAAATTGGGATCCAGAGAGGATGGCGTTGGTGAAAGTTGCTACACAATGGGAAAATGGGAAGGGGACACGGAAAGCGGGGGAGGGGGAGACAGAGGGGGGTGGGAGACAGAGAAACGCGGAAATTAGAGAGTAAAGAAGAGATAAAACCATGGGTAGCACACGAGGTAGAAGCAAAAGAAGGGGAACAGCGGAAAGGAAGCACTGGTGAGAGTTGCCACGCACTGAGCAGACTAGAAGCAAGAATGGAGGAACAGAACAAAATGAGAGAAAGTAGTGCAAAATCAGGGGAATGGAAGAAGGAGAAACGCAATGCAACAAAACACTAGAGTACAGTAGAAAAGAGTACCATTGCGAAGGTTGGCCCCTCTGAAAACAACGCGGTCAGCAAGAGCACGTTCCCTGCCAGTAGGGCACGTGCGGAGAGGGGTTGGGTTGGGAGGGGAGAGAGAAAGGGAAGAGAGAGGGAGAAGAGATACTTGAGAGGTCAGTCTCTTTAAAGACAATGCGGTTGGCAAAAGCACGCTCCCTGCTGGCAGGGGAGGTGGGACTTGAGAGTGACTTATGAGTTGACTCAAAAGTCACCACCGTGCTAGAATGGCAAACCCAAATGTGAGCTCACTAGTTGGTGTTCTCGAGGTTGGCGAGCTCAAAGCCTGCAAAGGTGTCGGTGCTGCCAGCGAGGTTTGACCCACTTAGGTTGATGCATGCTGGGTTGGTGATGGGGAGTTGGGGGTTGAGAAGGGGAAGAGGGATGGGGAGGGGAAAGGAGCAAGGGAGGTGACAGGTGTCAGTCTAAGCCATGGGCTCTGACCCGCTTAGGTTGATCAGCCGGCATTCACATGCTGGGTTGGAGGAATGGAGGGGTGAAGCAATGGGGGGTGAAGAGTGGTAACATGGGGGAATGGGGGGATGAGGCAATGGGGGAATGGGGGGATGAGGCAATGGGGGAATGGGGGGATGAGGCAATGGGGGAATGGGGAATTGGAAAAATGAGGGAGTGGGGGGAACAAAGCAATGGGGGAATGGGGGAGTGGGGAAATGAGTCTTATGTATCTGTTCTTCTTTCCTCCCTTCCCTTCCCCCCGTTTCCCCAGGCCCCAGCTCCCATCATCACCCCCCTCTCTCCCCCCCACTCTCTTACTGACCTACTATCCCTGTTCCTCGCTCCCCTTCCCGTCCCGATCCTCCTCCCCTTCCCCGCGTAGATAGGCGTGGTTGTAGGTCTGGGGGCAAGGGGGAAGGGAGGAGGGCGGGGGGAAAGGGAGGAGGGCGGGGAGGAAGGGAGGAGGGCGTGGGGGAAGGGAGAGAGGAAGGGAGGGGAAGGGGAGGGGAAGGGGAGGGGGGAGAGGAGGTTTTGGAAGGGAAAGGGAGGGGAAAGAGTCCAGGACGGGAAAATGCTCACGGAGGGTGCACATAAAGCAGGAGAAATCAGGGGAATGACTGGGAAAGAAACGTCATTGCATGTTGCGACGGAGGGAGGGAGTAAGCAATGAATCAGGGAGTTGACAGGGATCGAGCCGTGTTAAAAAGGGCTCCAGCTCGCACGTTGAAGTCGGCGAGCGCGCAAGGCGCGACCGCAAAAGGCGCCGCAACAACCGCCGCTGCAGCAGCCGCAGTCAGCCACACTTCCGCCCGCTGCGCATTGGACGGCGCGTCGGCACGATGCGCGTGAGTGTCGCCAGCGCCGCCACTCGCGTCGCTTCGCTCCGCGTCACCCGAGCTGGACGCGCGAGGAGCTACAGCACATTGACGCCTCGATACTGTCCCGACCATTGGGAATGTCGCGCGTCGGTGACCGCTGTGCGATGGCAATGCGGAGGAGGCCGAGTTGGCCTTGAAGGCTTGAACGGACGGAGATAAGACGGCGGTCGTAGTGCTAGTAACGGGAATCATGCTCACGAATGCCATCGGAGCAGATATCACGCGGCCGCGAATGTTAAAGCTGTTACGAGATTGAGTTTCGCGCATACGACTAAAAGTCGACGTGTGGTCGTTGAAAACGCGAGTATAAGCTCCACTCAGGCAGGTTTAGCTACGGCTAGCACAGCGAAGCCCCGACGCGCTCCCAGGATAAATAAGCCACTATGCTATGCCTCCAGCTGTATGAGCCACCACAAGGCGACGTGCTTACTCTTCAGACAGGGAGTGCTGCTCCTGATGAGTCATGACCCTCCCAAGGTGATTGTCTGAAATGCAAGCAAGCTGTCAGAAACACTGACAGTGATTAGTGAAAGGGAAGTGCCATGCGTGCAAAGCAAATGGCAGGCTGGATTCATGGAGCGACCGCGACACTCCCAAGATGAGGGTGAGGGGAGCCACGTCATCTGGAGGCCCATCCAGCGTGGCGAAGGGGTTTCTAGTCGACGGATTGGTCAGACCCCCTTGTGCCAATCTGCTGAAGACCCTTCATTGGTTGCTGCTAGAACTGCAGTGTGCTGTTGATTACTCAGTGTAATGTTTCGCTATAAAGAGTGGCTCATTCTAATTTTGTCACTTACGGTAAGCTCAAAAATTTGGATACTTTGTGCAGTCAAACCACCTAGAGTCAAACCTATATTGCTGCCACTCTGCCTGATTGCCTATCCATGCTGCATTGCTGCAGCGTTTCTCCTCAACCTGATCCTTGAAAGGTATTCCTCACCCCACCCACCCACCCCCATCCATCACCATCACCATCACCCATAATCCACGTCTACATGCTGACAAAGATTGCAACACATGGGATGGGATGCATGCTGATGAAATTCCACATGCTGCATGCATGTTGAATGACATCTAATCCTCCACAACATGCCGCATCCACACTGAATGGCATCTAATCCTCCACATGCTGAATCTCACCCATGAGGATGCGGTTACTGGTAACACTGAACCCCAGCAGAGATGGATCCACCACCTTCTTTCCCTTCTTCCCCTTCTTCTTCCCTCCCGCCCCCTCCGCCCCTCCTTCACCACCCCCAGAAGCAGCACCACCAGCACCACCAGCAACACCAGCAGCACCACTACCCCCACCGCTCCCAGCCTTTCCAGACCCCGACCCACTCGCAGCCACCTTCCGCGGCTCCTCCCGAGCCGGGGCAGCAGGCCCGGCAGCGGCACGTGAGGACGCCGAGCCTTGCCCTGCCACACCCTTTTTCCCACCACCACCGCCACCAGCACCACCAGTAGAACCACCACCACCAGCACCAGAACCACTGCCACTACCACTGAGGAGAGACGAATCGTCCTGAATAACCGCCTCGCTCACAGGGAACGCCACGCGCACCGCAGCAGGAGAGAGGGCG